>SJXQ01007968.1:338834-356844 GCA_006408695.1 Aepyceros melampus | reverse complement strand
GGGGGGGGGGGGGGGGGGGGGGTGGGTGATCTGAGCCAGTGGCTGCTGGGCTTCCTACACTGAAAACCCATTGTCATCATTCTTCCTGCATAGACATTTTGAAAAGCTGTGTCTACCCAAATCAGCTACACAAATTAAAACATAGTCAACTGATCTTTCCCATGGAATCAGCAGGGTGGTACTCGAGTCGCTATCACTCCAAACACTGGGAAGCGACTGCTTTCGCCCACCCTGGTAGCCAAGGGGCACGCGACCGAGTGCAAGAATTAGACAGTGAAAGACGCTCACGGCCCCCAGTGCCGCCGACGTGGCCTCTGTGCATGCAGGGGCCCAGCCATCTGGATATGTCCTCAGGCGGTATGTGAGCCACTGGCTAGCCCTGCGGACACTTTAGATGGTACGTCATATTTATAGGCACCTATTTATTTTAATATGCAATAATAAAACTTCAAACTAGCCCATCAAACCAGTGAGATAATAGCCATTTAAATAAGCTGGATGGAAACTGTCCAGAGTAAATAAGGCTCAGAAACACTGAGGGTCGCTGGCACATGACGGGCGTTTGGGAAACCCCGGCTTCCCTCGCCCCAAGGGCGCCTCACCTCCCCCTCTGGAGGCTGTGTGACTGCACTTCCTTCCTCCGGCCATCCTGGACGGACCGCCCCGGTGCTCTTGGGTTCTACAAGAACCGGGCCTTGAGCCACACTAGGAAAGAAGGGCTCGGAATAGCCAGAGCGGCTAACCGCCTCTGATTTCTGTGCTTTGAATCGCTCATCAGCTTTCTTACGAGAGCGCTACGCTACGTTTTTCATCCCTGTAATTTGCTGTCAAATATCAGACTGCAAAAGCAAAACATGACAGTGGTCAGGGATGTTTTTGTCCCAAGACTTTTAAAAATAATAATGCAGTTCTCACTAAGGATCAAACGCACGGCTGTCGCACGCAGAAGCACGCCAAGAACAGGGTTGCCTTGACACTTCCCCTGGCCTCCTCTGCAAGACACATTAGGATGCCAGCTGTGAAACTCTTTTTCTTTCTCTTTCTTCTCCCCAGCATTTTTTCTGGCAAGAAGCTGACAGTGAAAAAGTGCCAACTAAGCCTGCAGCCCCGACGCTGGAGATTACCAGGAGGCTAAGTGAGATCTCGGTCAGTCTGCCTTGCACGTCCACGGGCCCCCTCCCCGTCAGCTCGGCGCTGTGGGCAGAGAGCCAGGTGCACACTCTGATTTATCTGTGCTCCCGATGTTCCTCAGAAGCACATTTTTTAAAGGGAGGAAATTGGCACTTTTATATCTCTTATGGGATACCTCCTCCCTATCTATAATGGTTTGGAAATGCTTTTAAGAGACCCAGATGACAAGCTAAGAAGGAAATCTTCCTTCTGGCCTCAGAGTTCGCCGAGAGAAGAATGAAGCGGGCCAACAGCAAGGCGCGCGGAGCAGGAGCCTTCCCCGAGCCTAGGAGACCGCGTGCCCCCGGCCGGCCCTGCCCTGCTCCGGGGCAGGAGTGAGCAGCACGGAGGTCTGCCATGCTCGGAGGCCAGCGCCGAGAAAGGCGTTCGGGATGGTTGTACTCCACATGGTACAGAGCACCCCAGGCTTCTGGTTTGAAGGAAACAGGGTGGGCGCCAGGAGAGCTTCTGGCTCAGCGCTCTGAGAGAGCTTAAAGGCTTTTGCCTTTTCCAATGGAGGGTGCGCGGGCAGCGCCCCATCCTCTTCTGCCCTTGCACCGGCCCTTCTAAGCTCTGTTGCCCAGTTCTTAGTTCCCTGCAGCAGCCCTGGATTCCGTTACCTGTCTCCTAATGTGACTCAGCGCTTGGGCTCTCTGCCCTTTCTTTGCGGCAGTCCCCGTATCTCTCGGGGTGCCCAGAAGCCCAGGAAAGCCCACCACAGCTTCCAGAGGGACTGTTCTACAAGAGCTGAGAGGAGGTGGACCGAGCGCTAGCACACTATTCCCCCCCTTGCTGCTGCTGCTGCTGAGTCGCTTCAGTCGTGTCCGACTCTGTGTGGCTCTATGGACAGCAGCCCGCCAGGCTCCTCTGTCCCTGGGATTCTCCAGGCAGAGTACTGGAGTGGGTTGCCGTTTCCTTCTCCAATGCATGCGTGCTTGCTAAGTCGCTTCAGAAGTGTCTGACTCTGTGTAACCCAATGGACAGCAGCCCGCCAGGCTCCTCGGTCCACAGGATTCTCTAGGCAAGAATACTGGAGTGGGGTGCCATGTCCTTCTTCTTTCCCTGCTTGGGAGCCTGTTAATTTATGTTACTGTTGCAATTTGAGGGAATATATTCATCCAAATTATGAGGGCTTCTCCCATAGCTCAATTGGTCAAGAATCCGCCTGCGGTGCAGGAGACCCTGGTTCCATTCCTGAGTCAGGAAGATCTGCTGGAAAAGGGATAGGCTACCCACTCCAGTATTCTTGGGCTTCCCTTGTGGCTCAGCTGGTAAAGAATTTGCCTTCGATGCGGGAGACCTGGGTCTGATCCCTGGGTTGGGAAGATCCCCTAGAGAAGGGAAAGGCTACCCACTCTAGTATTCTGGCCTGGAGAAGTCCATGGACTGTACGGGGTTGCAAAGAGTCAGACACAACTGAGCAACTCTCACTCACTCACTCATTCACCTTATGAAAGCTCTTTTATGTCAGCTGTGACAATAACAGCTGCTGGAATCTCCCACACGAGTAAAACGAGTTCAATTTCAAAGACTTATCCTATCACCACCTCATTCATCCTCAAAGCAGTTCTAGTTCAGGACACTCTCAAGGACTTCTCATGTTTGAGCATCTACCAGGGTGGGTGTGGACGGAGAGAATTCACAGGAATTCCCTGACCCTCATGCCCACAGGGTGAAGCAAGGCCTTCAGATCACTGGCCCACAGATGCCAAAGTGGGGGTGGAAGGGTTGAAGGTTGGGAGCCACGAAAGTTTGAGATTATCCTGACAGTGAAAGGGGACTCTGTTAACAAGTGGGGCCACAGGACACTCCTAGGCAAGCTGGGAAGTTCAGTCACCAAATCTAAGATGAAGGGACCTAGCTGGTACTGCCTCCCTGCCTGGCACATTCTGGGCCCCCTTTTGGCAACGTGTAACTCTGTGATGTTGAACTTGCACAAACCGAGATTTAGGATGCACGTGACGACCTAGAGATGAAGAAGGGTAGACTTCCAGAAGACACATCTGGAAGGGAATACCGGGAAAAGGATAATCATTGCTCATTGGAACTGAACTCTATGGAAAAGTATCGGGAATATAGTTCTGGGCCAGAAATTTGACTCTGCTCCAATACAGAACCACTTCACTATAAACAGCCCAGATTCATGCATCTTGGGCTACTGTGCCCGGCTGATCACAAAGGCAGTGGCCTCTCACAGGGCCCAGTGGAGCTGGCTGATGGGCACTGGGGGGAGTAAAGCAGGTGAAGGCTGACCTGGCACATGAGAAAACAGAGCGTGCCAGCCGTGCGGCCAGGAGTAAGCGAGGCGTGCGTGCACGCTCAAAACCTCCCTCCAAATTTAGTCACCTGATCTTCGCGTGGCAGGGGCACGGCTCCAGTCCAAAACACAGGCAGGGTGCAGACATGGCTGCAGCTGGAGCCGTGTTGCTGGGGGACTCAGGCCTGTTACCGGGGGTAATCAGCAGACTGCAGCCCTCTCGGGCCTGTGGCTAGACAGAGGATCATGACCAGCATGGGAGACGGGAGCGATTTCAGACACACAGAAGTCTGTCAGCCAAATGACTCCCAACGGATAAAGTCCACTCAGAGAGGACAATTTATATGCCTTTTTAAGATGGCCACTTAGAGGGATGGGATAGGGTGGGATGGGTGAGAGGGAGGGAATGGATGTTTGCTTACGGCTGATTCACGTGGTTGTTTGGCAGAAACCAACACAATATGCAAATAAATTACTTCCAATTGGAAAAAAATAACAAACAAACGTCTGTATAACCTCGCTCTTCTCCTTGCCTCCTTGGAGAAGTACTCTCAGGGTTACCTGAGACGCTGTCTTGCAGGCTTGAAGTCATAAAACTTACCTACCAAATAAAACATAACTCTCAAAAACACAAAGAAAGAATGCCAACCCCAAGGCCAGCATTACTTTGATACCAAACAGACAAGGATACTGCAAGAAAAAATTATAGGCCAATATTGCTGATGAAAATAGATGCAAAAATCCTCAGTAAAATATTAGCAAACCAAGTTCAGCAGGATTGTTGAAAAGGACACTTTTAAAACAACCATACATCATAATCAGGTGGAATTTATTCCCAGGATAAAAAGATAGTTTGACATTTACAAACCAATCAATGTGATTCACCATGTTAACAAAATGAAGGATAAAAACAATATGATGATTTCAATAGATGCAGAAAAAGCATTTGACCAAATTCTACACTTCATGATAAAAACTCTCAACAAAGTGAGTACAGAGGAAATGTACTTCAACATAATAAAGGCCAGATATGACAAACCCAGGAGAAGGCAATGGCACCCCACTCCAGTACTCTTGCCTGGAAAATCCCATGGACAGAGGAGCCTGGTGGGCTGCAGTCCATGGGGTCGCTAAGAGTCGGACACGACTGAGTGACTTCCCTTTCACTTTTCCCTTTCCTGCATTGGAGAAGGAAATGGCAACCCACTCCAGTGTTCTTGCCTGGAGAATCCCAGGGATGGGGGAGCCTGGTGGGCTGTCGTCTATGGGATCGCACAGTCAGACACAACTGAAGTGACTTAGCAGCATGACAAACCCACAGCTAACTACATACTCAGTGACTGTAAGCTGAAAACTTTTCCTCTAAGATCAGAAATGAGACAAGGATGCCCACCCTTACCACATATTAGAAATCTTGGCAGACCAATTAGACAAAAAAACAAAACAAACAAACAAACAAAAAAACAAAGACATTAAAATCAGAGACAAAGAAGTAAAACTGTCAGTATTTGCAGTTTTACATGGAAAACCCTTAAAGACTCAAAAAAAAAAAGTAATTAGAATGAATCAAACAGTTGAGTAAAATTGCAGGATACAAAATTAATATACAAAAATCTGTTGCACTTCTATATACCAATTAACAAACTATCCAAAAGAGAACTGGAGAAAATAATACCATTTACACTTACATCAAAAAGAAATCTAGGAATAAATTTAGCCAAGGAGATCAAAGACTTGTACACTAAAACTGTAAAACATTGATGAAAAAAATTGAAACAGACACAAATAAATGGAAGATAACCATGCTCATGGATTTTAAGAATTAATAATATTAAAATGTCCCTATTACCCAAAGAAATCTAGAAATTCAATACAATCTTTATCAAAATTCTAATAGATTTTTTCACAGAAGCACAAACAAGCCTGAAATGTGTATGGACTGACAAAAATCCCAAGAATCCAAAGCAATCTTGAGAAAGAACAAAGCTAGAGTCATCATGCTCTCAGATTTCAAACTCATTGCAAAGCTGCAGTAATCAAAAGGGCATGGCATTGGCATAAAAACAGAGATAGAGATCAATGGGACAGAATAGATGGTCCAGAAATAACCCCACACGTATACACCAAATTAATTTATGGCAACAGAGCCAAGAATATACGATGAGGAAAGAACAATCTCCTCAGTAAACGCTGGTGGGGAAATTGGGCAGCCACATGCTCATGCAAAAATAAACTCACATGAAGACACGAAGCCACAAACTCCCAGGAAGCAACACAGGCAGTCAGCTCTTTGATGCAAGTCATGGTGATGATTTTTTGGATTTGACACCAAAGCAAAGTAACAGAAGCAAAAACAAACATGTTATAGCAACCTAAAAAGCTTCTACAAAGCAAAAGAAACCCTCACGAAAATGAAAAGGCAACCGACTAAATGGTAGAAAATATTTGCAAATCACGTACCTGATAAGGGGATAATATCCGAAGTATAGAGAGGGCTCGTGCAACTCAATAGCAAATAGTAATGGCAGAGAGTCTGAATAGAGATTTTTCCAGAGATGACACAGACAGGGCGAACGTGTGTGTGAAAAAGGGCTCAACGTTGCTAGTCATCAGGGACATGTAAACAATGACCACAGTGGACTACACCTCGCATCTGTCAGAAGGGCTGTCATCAGAAAGAAAGAAGGGCTGGTGAGGACGTGGGAAAAAGGAAGCAACTGCGGTGGAAATGTGAATTGCTTCAGCCACCATGGGGGAAAGCATGGAGGTTCCTCAAAAAATCGAAACTAGAACTACCAGAAATTCCACTTCTGTGTATTTATCCAAGGAATACAAAACACTCTAGCTCAGAAAGATGTGCGCACCCCCAAGTTCCTTGCAGCATTGCTTACAATCGACAAGGCAGGGAAGTGGTCCAAGTACCCAAACTATAGATGAGTGGGCAAAGAAAATGTGGTATTAGATGCAGTGGGAAATTAGTCAGCCGTAAAAAAGAATGAAGTCTTGTCACGTGACAACATGGATGGAATCTGAGGACACTATTCTCAGTAAAATAAGTCTGATAGAAATACTACGTGATCTCACTCCTAAGTAGAAAGGAATGAAGGAAGGAACCAAAAGAATGAACTTACATAAAACAGACAGGTGGTCTCCAGAGGCTGAGCTGGGCCTGGGAGGTGGGTCTTGGTGAAACAGGGGATGGGTGTCAAAGGGAACAAACTCCACTTAAGTCCTAGAGGCGTCATGTACAGCAGGGGCTCCAGGTGGTTACACCGTGTTGGGTATTTGATAGCTGCTGAGAGTAAATCTTAAAAGTTATCCCAAGAAAAAAACACCTGTGACCATGTGTGTCATCGGGTGCTCACGACACTTCTGTGATCATTTTGTGATACGGACATGCCGTGCACCTGAAACGAATATAATGTGACACGCCAGTTACAGCTCGATTGAAACACAAGCCCTGACGATGCCTCTTTGCTGCTCACAGCAATAGCAGTGGGCAGAGTCATCTCTCGTGCCGGTCCTCAAATCCCGATTCCCACAGAGCAACGTGGGCGGACCAAGGGCTGCCCCAGCACACAGTGAAGGGCACCAGCCAGTCTCCACCAAGCGCTTCTGGGAAAGCTGCCCACCCCACTTTTCCAGAGAAGGCAGTCACCCTGGAACGTAGGCAAGTCTGCTCTGAGGAGAGGTGGGGACGTCTCCACTGTCATTAACCTGTAAAGCAAGAGACGGGCTTCCCTGTGGCTCAGCTGGTGAAGAATCCGCTGCGATGCGGGTTTGATCCCTGGGTCGGGAAGATCCCCTGGAGAAGGGAATGGCTACCCACTCCAGTACTGTGGCCTGGAGAATGCTGTGGGCTGTCCATGGGGTCACAGAGTCGGACACGACTGAGCCACTTTCACCATTATGTCTAAGAAAGGCATAGTCTTAATTAAAAACTTTGCTCAAAAGTGCTCTCATTTGAGGCTTCAATAAGTCCTTGTAGGCTAATTTCCTGGAAATCCCTCTCCATTCACGTGGGGCACACGCTGAGATAAGCCCCGGGTTCCTCTCACCTCGTCCACAGTGACCTTGCCAACCTAGTGATGCCCCGAGCTTGGCCTGTGTCCCTCGCAGCCTGCCGCCCCCGCACACCTCTCCGCCCGGCGCCCCGCACACCTGGCTGGCCTGCCATTCTGGACACCTGGCTGGCCTGCCGCCCCGCACACCTCTCCGCCTGCCGCCCCGCACACCTGGCTGGCCTGCCGCCCTGCACACCTCACTGGCCCGCTGCTCTGCACACCTGGCTGGCCTGCCATTCTGGACACCTGGCTGGCCTGCCGCCCCGCACACCTCTCCGCCTGCCGCCCCGCACACCTCGCTGGCCCGCTCAGACACACGAGGCCGCTACTGCTGCTGAGGGCAAGGGACCCTGGGTTCCCAAACGCCTCTGCTCGGTTCGAGTTCCTGCCCTCGCGGGTCTCGTGAGGAGGGGACACACGGCGGGGCCCCGCCGGCATCGGCCCACTAATCACCCTACTTCCGACTCTGCATCTCCACGTGGCTCAGAGTCCAGAAGGAGGGTTCTAGAGCCTCACACGTGTTGCAGATCTCTTGATTACCTGCAGGGCCCGGGTCTTTGAAATGAAGAAGTTTCTTTTTCTGCCTTCTGCAGTTAAAACCCCGTCTCTGAGGAGAAGGCGCCCAAGCGGTCCAGCGGCCGTCTGGACAGGGACACCGGGAAAGCAGGAAATGCAGGAGAGGGGAAGGACCGCGCATCACTCACTTTATGGCCTCGCTCAGCACCCGCACAGCGTCCCGCCCGCGGAGCGCCATGCGGCCGTGACCTGGAGCCCTGCGCCCGGCCTCTGCTCCCGGGACTCGCGCTCCAGATCTGACGCTCCCTGCCGCCCCGCCTCTGTGCGCCTCCCACCCCAGGCGCCTCTTTGCCGCCTCGCCCTTCCTGGGGTCCCAGGGACTTCTGCACAGGGGCTTACACACACACAGAGCAGCGGGGAAATGCTTCTCCCCACGGGGCCCGCTGCTGCCACTGGCGTTTCTGGCTTGGCATCCATCTGGTATAATTATCACTCAGTTCGGGACTCAAGCTCTTACGTGGCTCCCCTGAATAAATCTGAACAACGCCCCGAGGGAAAACACTGATCTCAAGATGAGTCAAACATGACCGCTTTTGCTGACTGTGTCAGCCTCCTAATGTCATCTGACTTCTTAAGGAATAAAGGATCCCGGCCACAATTCAATCGGGAGCTGGAGGGCCGTCTGAGTCCTGCCCGGTGAGAAGCCACGGGCCACTCAGTCTAGAGAACCACTTCTCCAACGCTTCATTTGTGAGTCCAATACCACCTCTTTAGAATTTTCCATCCGTTCTGAAATGCTGAGACTTGAGGTTGGTATACAGCACAGGTTCGAAATTTGGAGTCTAATCTATTTGGAGATTATTATTCATGATTACTGTATATTCAGCTCATCATTCAAGCTGGCCTTTAAGCTGAGAATGATTATCCAGCTGATGAAATAGTCAGGTGCCCAGGAAGTGGGAGCAGGAGGGGAGAAAAGTCTGAGCATTTGTCTCGATGCCACTGCAGACGCAGCCACTGTGAGTGAGAAGGAAGGAAGCCCGAGGTTTCCACACGGCTTTATGGTTTCTGAAGGGCTCGCCCACATGCCATGGCGCTGGTTTGGTGGCTTTAGTCTCTGGCGTCAGTTCAGAGCTCTGGTGTGGAAGGGAGAGTGCTGAGCTGGGGCAAAGCCAAGGCCCTGCTATACTGGAGCCACTACCCAGAGAGAGAGCTGAGCTCCTGACCCTGACCCCACCGACGGTGATGACCCGTCCCCCTGCGAGGCTGCGAGAGGGTGAGCTGGTCGGCTCAGCCCCTGACTCCCCCCGCCGTGGCCTTGAACTCCTTTGAGAAGACACCTTTCAGGTCCCCTGTATTCTGCAGATGAGACCAGTCAGCCAACAGCCTGGACTTTCCTGGTGGCTCAGCTGGTAAAGAATCCGCCTGCAATGAGGGAGGCCTGGGTTTGATCCCTGGGTTGGGAAGATCCCCTGGAGGAGGGAAAGGCTGCCCACTCCAGTATTCCGGCTTGGAGAATCCCATGGACTGTACAGCCCACGGGGTCGCAGAGTCGGACAGGACTGAGCGACTTGCACTTTCACTTCACCTCCCTTGTCCAGAGCCCCAGTGTGGGTGGGAGGGAGGCTTAAGAGGGAGGGGATAAATGAGAGGGAGGGGATAAATGTGTGGACACGACTGATAATAACAGAAACCAACATTGTAAAGCAATTATCCTCCAATTTAAAAAAAAAAAAAAAAAACCAAACCCACAGCCGAAGCATGCGGACAGGAGCCCGTGCGGAGCGGGCCTTCCTGCTGGACTGCCCGGGGCCCGCGCGATGATGACCCTGCCATCCGCCTGCACTCGCCCTGGGCGCCTGTGAGTGAGAAGATGAGGGGCCGGGCAGCAAGTGGGGTCCTTCCCAGCTCCCGCAGGGGGCTCACCAGCACAAGCCAGGGAAGGCGCCCAGGAGCAGCGGGCCTGTGCAGGCGCTCGCCAAGGGAGTCACGGACATGCAGCCGGTCAGGCTGGGCCCCGGAACTCGCGCTCGCGTCCAGCAGTGGCCGCCTTCTCCAGGGTAGCTTTCAGGAACGTTGGCTGGAGCCCGGGGCCCTGAAACAGAGGTGTACGCTGACCCCGCCTATCAGCAAACAGCTCTGGGAGGACCGCTCGGGGACCCAGCGAGCCAGAGGCCCATCTGCAGGCCTGACCCAGGAGCCTCTTGCCCAGGGCCTTGCCTTGCAGATTTGCAGGTGTCAGGACTCCAGAGGCATGCTGGGTTATCCAGTGTCAGCCATGCCCAGGAGAGGGGTCTCCATTCAGCTCAGCTCAGCCTGGCCGTTTTCCTTCTGCATTTTGAAGCCCTTTCGCCGGCTCTCAGAAGTCTCTCGGGACACATAAGACAAGCGCTGACCACAGCGGCTCTCCCTTCCTCCCCTTGCTCAGTTTATCAGCTTTGAGTCTGAGGGTGTCACCTCCTTTTAGACACTAACCTTTTTAAAGATAGTTTGATTTCTCTCAGTGGATCAGACTGCTCTAGGATGCTGAAGCTCCAATACTTTGGCCACCTGATTCGAAGAACTGACTCATTCGAAAAGACCCTGATGCTGGGAAAGATTGAAGGCGGGAGGAGAAGGGGCCAGCAGAGGATGAGGTGGTTGGATGGCATCACTGACTCGATGGACATGGGTTTGGGCAAACTCCAGAAGTTGGTGATGGACAGAGAGGCCTGGTGTGCTGCGATTCATGGGGTCGCAAAGAGTTGGACACGACTGAGCGACTGAACTGACCTGAACTGAAGGGGCTCCACCAACCTTAGATGAATGTGCGCACAGCCAGCTCTCTGGGTAGGATTTCTCCTCTGACGGCTCCACATCAGGCCAGGATTTGGAGGGTCTCACGCTCACTCTGCCTTCACCAATGGTTTGCGCTCGATTGCTGCTGTGGAGGCCTCTTCTAGAATTGCTGAGCTGCCTTAACCGGGGTGGTCTTGCCCAAAGTGATCTCGACAGCACTGATGGGAGTCCATTCTCCTTGTCCTTGGGAAATGGTAACATAATCTCAGGTCAGAAAGGCGTCAAGGCACTCATGGGAGTCTGTTCTCCTTGTCCTTGGGAAATGGTAACATAATCTCAGATCAGAAAGGCGTCAAGGCACTCATGGGAGTCCGTTCTCCTTGTCCTTGGGAAATGGTAATATAATCTCAGGTCAGAAAGGCATCAGGGCACCCACGTGGCTGTGGAATGCCGCCTCACCCAAGCGGCCAGCATATGTAGGCTTTCTTTCCCAAAGTCAAGTCGCTCTGCCAGGAGAAGGAGAGTCACTTGCATCCCTTCACAGGGGCGTGGGCATCCCAAGAACTGCCAGGGAGGAGAGGAAATATGCCTGAGGTTTCCGGGGGACGGAGGCGAAAGGTGCCCTGAGACCCTGCGTCCTCGTCTGTCATACAGGCAGAGGCTGAGGCTTCTTTTTCCGGCCGCCAGGGTACCTAGCTTGAGCCCATGAATGCACAGCCAACAGGGAAGAAATAAGCTGCAAGTGGGAAGGGGGTTTCCATTTCCAAGAGCCAAACGAGGTTTGGGAAAGGCACAAATTATCCAAGCGTCCCACGTAAACCATTGGTTTCAAGCGTTTCTCCTGCCCTGGGTTTTACAAACACTGAAGAACCAGAGAGAACAGGGGCTATGAAGTGTAAGAGCACTGAGGATACTCAGTTCAGTTCAGTCACTCAGTCGTGTCCAACTCTTTGCGACTCTATGAACCACAGCACGCCAGGCCTCCCTGTCCATCACCAGCTCCCAGAGTCCACTCAAACCCAAGTCGGTGATGCCATCCAGCCATCTCATCCTCTGTCGTCCCCTTCTCTTCCTGCCCTCAGTCTTTCCCAGCATCAGGGTCTTTTCAATTGAGCCAGATCTTCGCATCAGGTGGCCAAAGTATTGGAGTTTCAGCTTCAGCATCAGTCTTTCCACTGAGGATACTAGGTCTTGGGAATCAATTGAGGGGAGACCAGGACTCAGGGAACTGGTTCTCAAAATGGTCAGGAAAGGTTCTGACCAGTTGAGCTATGAGATGGCAGGTGAGCCTTCAGGGGGCAAAGGCCTGCCTTTTCTGAACGCCTGTCAGCCCTGAAGCTCGGGAGACTCCACCCGTTCAGTTTGGGCCCCAAAGCCTCCTCCAACAGTCGGATGAAGGAGATTCCCCCTGGCCTGCCGTAAGGTTTCTGTGAGCAAGCCTCCTTGGGAGCCGTGGTGGCCGCCCAGGCCTCCAGCGTTCTGCTGGGGTTAAGGGCCCGCTCGTGGGTTCTGTCCCTTCTTGCCTCCTCTTCTTCCCTGCTCCGCCGCCCTCTCCCTGCGGTGCCCCTGTTGACAGAGTGATGCTCAGCGGGCAGGGTTGGGGGGCAGACAGCCCTCAGAGGGTCTGCTCCTACACACAGCCTCCAGCCTGCCCCCCCAGGGGCTGATCCAGCAGCTCGAGGAACCACAGTCACGAACCATGTGTCAGCTAGGGGCCAGGCAATTCTGAGAGGACGCTGGTTCCTTTCACTCAAATAAAAATTACAATTACTAATGGAACTGAGCCTAGCCTACCTAAGTCTTGCTAATCACTTAATAAGTCCTGCAGTCTCGTTCCAGACTTTCTGGGTTCCTTTAGCCCCTAGAAGACAGGGCTAACGGACACACCTAGAAGCTTCCAGAAGGGGCTAGAACTTTCTTTGTAGTTTCCTCCTCTTTCCCAGCAGCCCTTTCCCTTCCATCAACTTTGGAGACCCAGCCCCCTTGCTCCAGGCGGACTTGTCAGGGAAAATAAGGGGCCTCGGGGCCTGGTGGTGCTGCATTGGACTCAAGAGCATTCTTCCATTTCTGTGACGCGTCTGTACTTGTGACAGGCTGACTTAGCCTCTTCTAAGGTAAGGTAAGGTAAGGTGAAGTCGTTCAGTCATCTCTGACTCCTTCCGACCCTGTGGACTGTAGCCTACCAGGCTCCTCCGTCCATGGGATTCTCCAGGCAAGAATACTGGAGTGGGTTGCCATTTCCTTCTCCAGGGAATCTTCCCGACCCAGGGATCGAAGCCAGGTCTCCCGCATTGGAGGCAGACGCTTTAACCTCTGAGTCACCAGGGAAGCCCTTCTAGCCACTTCCTTTAGCCCCTAGAAGACAGGGCTAACGGACACACCTAGAAGCTTCCAGAAGGGGCTAGAACTTTCTTTGTAGTTTCCTCCTCTTTCCCAGCAGCCCTTTCCCTTCCATCAACTTTGGAGACCCAGCCCCCTTGCTCCAGGCGGACTTGTCAGGGAAAATAAGGGGCCTCGGGGCCTGGTGGTGCTGCATTGGACTCAAGAGCATTCTTCCATTTCTGTGACGCGTCTGTACTTGTGACAGGCTGACTTAGCCTCTTCTAAGGTAAGGTAAGGTAAGGTGAAGTCGTTCAGTCATCTCTGACTCCTTCCGACCCTGTGGACTGTAGCCTACCAGGCTCCTCCGTCCATGGGATTCTCCAGGCAAGAATACTGGAGTGGGTTGCCATTTCCTTCTCCAGGGAATCTTCCCGACCCAGGGATCGAAGCCAGGTCTCCCGCATTGGAGGCAGACGCTTTAACCTCTGAGTCACCAGGGAAGCCCTTCTAGCCACTGGGATTTGTTCTTGCCACTGGGATTTGTTCTTTCTCAACGCTTGCCATCTCTTCTTCCAGGCGCGGGTCAGGTTAACTCTCTGGAGGACTTAACATATCAAAAAAACAAACAAATGCCACAACTTTGGGCGTTTTATCTGGTGACTGGATGTTACAATCGTTACTAAGTCTGGCACTGTTTTTTCCCTTAGTTCTGAACAACCTCTGATCACTTGGATTTAGTAGGAGAATTTAGGGAGCGTTTATAATCAGTAGCTTTATTTTGTAACAGTGGCATTTGCTAAGGAATGTCATTTAGTCTGACTTGCTGAGCACCTGTGATGATCCGAGGCTTCATGAAGGCCGACACGGCCTGCACCCAGACTTGGGGCTGAGACTCACAGGAACGATGTGATTTTGCATTAGGCCCCACCGAGCGCGAAACGCATGCTGACCCTGAATGCATGTGAGTCCCCCAAGTGCCAGCTTCAAGGCAGGCTCTGCACCACCCCTCACACACGTTCTTAGGATTCCATTAACCCAAGAGCCCTGCCAGGGACACAGGAGGGAACAGACACCCCAAGCCTCAGTGCTGTCTCCCCTCTGTGGTGCTGTCTCCCCTCTGTGGCGCTGTCTCCCTCTGTGGTGCTGTCTCCCCTCTGTGGCGCCGTCTCCCCTCTGTGGTGCCGTCTCCCCTCTGTGGNCTCTGTGGTGCTGTCTGTCTCCCCCTTGTTGTGCTGTCTCTCCTCTGTGGCGCTGTCTTCCCTCTGTGGTGCTGTCTCCCCTCTGTTGCGCCGTCTCCCCTCTGTGGCACTGTCTCCCCTCCTCTGTGGCGCTGTCTCTCCTCTGTGGCGCTTTCTCTCCTCTGTGGCGCTGTCTCCCCTCTGTGGCTCTGACATTCTATGTGACTGTTCCGTTTTTTATTTTGCGGGGCCTTTGCTTTTTTTTTTTTAAGCAACTTCCTGATTTTGTTGGTAAAAGAGGTACCTGACATCAGGCGGACTATGACCACCCCAAAGCAGTACTGTCTCCTTTTTTATGCTGTCATCTCCTTTATTATGATTAAGATACAGCTTCAAAAGCCCCAAATGCAGCGGCTTCAGCAAGACAGAACTTCATTTCTCTCCCGCATGTACGTCCAGAACTAGGTGGACAGCACGAGGCCTCGGCGGGGAGGAGGGCATTGCAGGGATCGGCTGCACGGAGCTTCCACCCCCTGGCCGCCTCCTGGCTAAGGTGGCTGCCCCAGCTCCAGCTGTCACTGTCACCCTCCGGCCAGAGAGAAGGCAGGCAAGCGAGGACGAGGGCAGGCTCTCTTCCTGTAAAGATGCTTCTCAGAAGTCCAAATGCCACTTCTGCTCCCATCTCATCCACTAGAGCTGCCACAGTCTCACACCACCTTCAAGAGGGTAGGACACACAGTCCTTTTTAGATTGTTTCTAGAAACCCCATGCCTCGCTCGCTACAAAACGGGGCTTCTATTATTACAGAAGAAAGGAATGGATACTTTGAGAGCAGCCAGCTGGGTCTGCCACACAGCCTCTGTTCCGTTCCCCTCAACACACGTATTTTTACATTACCACATTAAGTTATTTTCATTCTTGCTGTGTGTGCTCAGTTGCATTGACTCTTTGCGGCCCCATGGTCTGTAGCTGGCCAGGCTCCTCTGTCCATGGGATTTCTCAGGCAAGAACACTGGAGTGGGTGCCATGCCCTCCTCCAGGGGAGCTTCCCGACCAGGGAGCAAACTCACGTCTCCTGCATCTCCTGCCTTGCAGGCGGATTCTTGACCACTGAGCCACCAGCAAAACCCATCTTTGGTCTTACTCTGCACTCAAATCCACCCCAGAGGTTGCCAACAGACTCCAAAACTTCAAACTTAATTTGGATCAAAATCTCTTGAAACTTCCTCCAGCGGCTACTTTGCATTTCCTCCTGGAAACCCGCTGGCCTTCCTTAATCATGCAGTCATACCAGCATCCTCGTCCTTGACTCTTTGATTCCCACCACAGAAACGCACACAACCAGAGGATCCCAGATTCTTATTTTTCCATTCATCCAGGAAGAAATTATAACCACAGATGTCCTGTGTTGATAGAACTCCTGTGGCTTTCTTTTGCAATCAAACGGTGGTGATTTTCTAACCTCTTGCTTAAGGAAGAGACAGAGGGTCTCTCTTCAAACAGGAGTCACCAGAGCCATGGCCTTGATATCTTCAGACCATCTAACAACACTTTGATCCTCTTTCAGGGGGAGCTGCTTTTAATCATAACAGTAACATTATAGACAGAACATGGGACTCGGGTAAAAGGAAAACTACGTACCATCTATAACCTCATGAGTCTCACACAGGCTCTGCTGTTGCAGGGCCATTTCCTTCCAGCCTTTTTTCAAATGGGTGTAATTTTATAAAATACACACATACATCTTTATTTGACATTATTCCCCAACCTTTTTCATATCTCTACCTTAGTTTCCAATAAGCCCATTATTTCAGTAACTACATAACGGGGTAGATAGATATATATAGATATATAACTTATGTAGCCTCTCCCTGTCATGGGCATGTAGGTTGCATACAACTCTCTTCCGTTCCATGAGCTAATAAATGGCAAGAACGCTTACAAAGATTCATTCCCTATTCAGAGTCACGGGGATTCAGAATCTTATTTTTTAATAAACTAGTGTGGTTTTATATTACACAAAGAATACAAATCCACATTGAGAAAAAAAAAAGCTAACCAGAGAGCTGGGCATTAAACCATCTCTCCACTTGCCGGGCACTTGCCCAGCCCCCAGGGCTGTGTTTCTGTTGTTATTTTTCTGGTGACCTTCCAACACAACATTAGACAGTATTTATGTGGCTTTAAATATTTATGCCTGGGAGCTGGTGACTCCTGGGTTTTTACTGTCCTCTTGAGCGTGGCGTCTAATGGATGCGTCTTTACTTTCTCTGGCTGTTTTCACATCCTCTGGCTCACACTCCACTCTGTCTCTTGCCATCCATCTTCTGGACTCCTGACTTGCCTTTTTCTGGAATGCTACCTCAAATAACTTTTTCAAATGGATGTATGGGGGGAGAGGGGGCAAACTTTATGAGTGCTTGCAGGTTAAAAAATGCACTCCAACCCCCCCGCCCACACACACCCCTGACTGACAGTTCAGCTGAAAACTGAGCTCTAGGACTAAATTCCTTTTAGATTCCTTTCCCCTCTGAAGCTGGTCCGAAGGACAGATCTCACGCTGGTGCTGAAATCTCGGATGACACTCACTCTTTCTCCCTTTCGTCCTGGGCACGCACTCTGCAGCTGGGGTTCTCAGCCTCAGCACCGCTGACATCTTGGGTCCAAAAATGCTAAGTGGTGGGTCTGCCCTACACTACGTGGATGTTTCACAGCGCCCCTGCCCTCGACCCACGGGGTGCCACTATGGCTGAACGAGTGTGCCGGGAGGGCCAGGCAGGGGTTGCAGCACAGACGAGGGCTGCACCCGCGGCGGCAGTGGGAGGCCCGGGAGCTCGGGCGGCACTTGAACAGGGTCTGGTGAGCCAGGCCGAGGCGGGGAGACAGTGCTCCGGGCAGGGTGAACACTGAGAGAGACCAACAGACGTCGCTCAGTCGTGTCCGACTCTTGGGCCCCATAGACGGCAGCGCACCAGGCTCCTCTGTCCATGGGGCTCTCCAGGCCAGAACACTGGAGTGGGTTGCCATGCCGTCCTCAAGGGGATCTTCCCGACCCAGGGATCGAACCCAGGTCTCCCGCATTGCAGGCCGACGCTTTGCCCTCTGAGCCACCAGGGAGGCCCAGTATCAGCTTTACATAATTTCAGCAGCGCAAACACGTGGAGGCCTGGAATCCAGCCCGGAAACACCTGAAGCAGAGCCGCGGGCTCTGATGAGAGGAGGGAGAGAAGCGGAGGCCAGGGTGGAGGGGCCCGGCTCCTCGGGACGCTGCGTCCCAGGGTGGAGCGGAGCGCGTCAGGGCCCGGGGCTGCAGACGGCAGCCCCTCCCTGTCCCCTCCGTCGCCCCCATCCCGCCTTCTTTCCTTCCCCCGACCCGGGCTCAGAGTCCCGCAGGCAGTCCTCAAGCGGTGGGCCTCTGGGGTGGAGACGCGGCGGCCGCGCCCTCGCAGCTCAGCGGAGCTCCCAGGGCGGCAGAAGGGGAAGCAGGCTGCGCCAGCCCTGCCGAGGCTGGCGGGGCGGCCAGCCGGCGGCCTGCAGGGAGGGCTCTCTGGAGGCCCGGGTGCTGGGCCCGCGCCCGAGGCTGCACGCGTCTCTCCGCTCCCGGGCGCGCCGGCTGCGGGCCACCGCGCGGGGAGCGGCGGCGCCTAGAGAGCGGCCCGGAGGCCGCGCCACGCCCACGCCGGGGCCGCCAGGTGCCGCCGGGGCCCGGCGGAGGGAGGCCCCGC
>SJXQ01007968.1:303754-318974 GCA_006408695.1 Aepyceros melampus | reverse complement strand
GTTCCCTTCGTGCAGGTGCTGAAGAATCGATGCTTTTGAACTGTGGTGTTGGAGAAGACTCTTGAGAGTCCTTGGACTGCAAGGAGGTCCAACCAGTCCATTCTAAAGGAGATCATTCCTGGGTGTTCATTGGAAGGACTGGCCACCTGATGTGAAGAGTTACTCATTTGAAAAGACCTTGATGCTGGGAGGAATTGGGGGCAGGAGGAGAAGGGGATGACAGAGGATGAGATGGTTGGATGGCATCACTGACTCAATGAACATGAGTTTGAGTGAACTCCAGGAGTTGGTGATGGACAGGGAGGCCTGGCGTGCTGCAGTCCATAGGGTTGCAAAGAGTTGGACACGAGTGAGTGACTGAACTGAACTGAACTGAAGAGAAGAGAGAAGGAGGCAAGACGGCAGAGGAGTAAGTGGACATGGAGCCCCTCTCTTCATGGACGCACCAGGAATAGTCTCCAGATGCAGAAGATCTCGCAGAACACCAGCTGAGAGTGGGCAGGAGTCCCTGACCTCCAGAAAGGAGTTTATAGATCCGTGCAGAACCCCGCAGGGGCTGGGGGAACTGATGCAGGGGTTGGATCCCTGTGTGGGGCTGTCGTTTAGGGCAGAGGGGAGGCAGGGGGCTGTTGAGAGCACAGCAGCTGACCTGTGACCCTGGGTGGACCGAGAACCACACGGACAGTCCTTGCCTCAGCCCTGCACACCCAGGACAGGGCCACCAGTCCCCCGGGAGGCACGGTGGCAGGGAGCTGGAGTGTGGGGACGGGGGAGCAACCCCAGGGTGAAGTCTGCTGCTGACTGTGGAAGAGAAGAGAGCGACGGCCGGAGGGGACATGAAGGGGAGGTCTCGGTGGGGAACGTCTGTGGAGCAGAGCCGGGCAGCCAGGGAGGCAAGGTCACAGGCTGGTCACACGCAGAGCGTGGAGCACTGCCATAGCCCCTCTCCCAACGCCAGTGCAGCAGCCAACCAGCAGAGACCCCAGAGAGGTGGCCCTGTCAGTGCCTGAGGCGCCAAGCACGAGGGAAGGACCCCAGCCCGGGGTGGGTTTGAGCACTGCTGCACCAACAAATACAGGCCAGCCCCAGAGGCCTTCTGCATGCCAGCCGGCAGAGGCGAGAGAGAGGGCGCTAACAGAGCCATGGCTCCCGGGCCCGAGGCGCCAGGGTTCTTGTGATGCAAGCGGCCATGCCTCCCCCGCGCTCGACCCGGCGGGGCAGAGCTGCCAGGGGCTAGAGAGAGCCCTAGAAGCAGCATCCCTGTGCTGTGGCCACCAGCCCCCCTGCATAGCTGGTGCTGCCGGGCCCCGTGACCCACACAACTGTGCGGCCTCCAGCCCCGTCCTCCTGGGGCAGACCCAGGGCCTCCAGGGCAGCCTCCCCACAGTGGAGAACAGTCCAGGGATTCCCTAGAAAAATACCGAGTGTGTGCGCTAAGTCAGTTCAGTCACGTCCGACTCTGCAACCCGTGGACTGTAGCCCACCAGGCTCCTCTGTCCAGAAGATTCTCCAGGCGGGAATACTGGAGTGGGTTGCCACGCCCTCCTCCAGGGGATCTTCCTGACCTTGGGATTGAATCTGCATCTCATGTCTCCTGCCTTGGCAGGTGGGGTCTCTACCTGCGTCTCATGTCTCCTGACTTGGCGGGTGGGGTCTCTACCACCAGAGCCGCCTGGGAAGCCACAGACGACCATAGGACCCGGCAGCCCCACTGTGGGACAGATACGCTGAGAAAAGCACGATGCAGGAAGACACGGGCTCCCCAGTGTTCAGTGCAGCACGGTTCACAGCGGCCAGGACACAGAAGCAACCTAGATGTCCACCGACAGATGGATGCATAAAGAGGCCGTGGCTCATGTACACAATGGAACATTACTCAGCCAAAAAAGGGATGCATTTGAGTCAGTGCTGATGAGGTGGATGAACCCGGGCTTATTATACATAGTAAAGTAAGTCAGAAAAAGAAACACAAATATTGCATATTAACGCATATTTATACAGAATCTAGAAAGATGGTACTGATGGTCCTACTTGCAGGGCAGCGGTGGAGATTCAGACACAGAGATCGGACTTGTGGGCACGGGAGGGGCAGGAAGGAGAAGGGGGGTGAATGGAGAGAGCAGCGCGGAAGCTTACGCAGACGTGAGACAGAGAGCCTGGGGGCTGCCGTGTGATGCAGGGAGCTCACAGCAGTGCTCTGCGGCAACCCAGGAGCGGGAGGAGGGTGGCGAGGGAGGGGACGTGTGTATACTGAGAGCTGATTCATGCTGATGTGTGGCAGAAACCCACAAACGCTGTACAGCAAATATCCTCCAATTAAAAATAATTAACTTTTTGTTTTTTTAAAAAAGAGAAACATCTGTGATTTTCTATCCCAGGGATTTCATTTTACCATGAGGAAGTCAAGGCTCAGACCAATTACACGGTTTGCCCAAAGCCACAGAGCTGGTAAGTAACATTTCTGACAGTCAGTGCTTGACTCCCGCACAACAGACACTTCCGTGATTTACAGCCTCACTTCAGCTTCACAACGACCTGTGAGGTAAGGACTTGCGCTACAGTCAAGCCTTAAACAATCGAATGCTAATCTAGGTGCTTCAATGAAGACATTTGGAGATTTAATTAAATTCTGCAATCAGCTGACTTTGGTAAAGGATAGTGTCTTGGAAAAGCTGGATGGGTTTAAAAGCAAAGGCTTCTGCAGCTGCGCATGTGAAGTGTTTTGTTGGAGCTAAGATTTGAAGGAAGCTTCTGAGCCCCAGCTCAGCCCTAGGAGCCTGGGGTAGTGGTTCCTTCCCACTCCCTGCTCAACTGAAAGCAAAGGTGCCAGGCTGCTGGAAGCCAGCGTGAGGAATCCCACCCGTGACAAGGTCATGTGGCAGTGATTTGATGGGCAAGGACGCGTCAGATCTCAGGTTTTCTCCCTGGCATTTCCTGAGCATGTACCCCCCAAATAAGAATCTGCCTGCTTTTCCACTCTTCTGACATTCTCTGGAAAAAGTCAACTCAGGGCTTTAGTCTTCTGCATTTGAGTGTTTCAAACCAAAAACCTCTCTGATGGCTTTCTAGCCTGCCTGCAGGACGCGTACAGCTGCGCATGTGATTGTTTGAGGCCTCCGGGAGGCACAGGAAGCTTAAAATATCCTAGGAGTGTAGGGGCTTCTGCAGAGTCAAAATCATTAGAATAGGACAAAATCATTAGAATAAAGGTTTCATTTGTTGAGCCAATGCTTGCTGCCAAATTTTCATATCTTTTATTTGTAAGATATAGTTGGTATATAGAAAAACAGGTAGTAGACCTGGTATTAGCAACATTAGATCTTTGAGTTAAGTACTTTCTTTGTTATAACCCACTGCACCTTTGTCCTACAGGAATGTAACTTTATTTAGTACTTTGAGAGTGATGCAGAGTAAAGAAAAAACACTTCTAGGGAAAAGGAGTTTTCTGGTTGATAGACAATTACCCAGGAAGAGAGCCATAAAAATGTTAACAGGCCTCTAGGCCAGAAGATAATGTAAACCACCTGAGACCTTTTGTATACGGGAGGGTATGCAAAAAGAACGCCTGGTTTTTGGGCTGCTAACACTGCATAATTTTGTGTCACCCATTGATCTCTATGTACAATCAAAAAAGGTATAAAAGGCCTTTCTAGACAATAGGGGCCGGGCTAGTCATTGGAAGGACTGGTTTCCCCCTTGTCTCTCTTTACTCTTAATTTCAGGCTGAATTCCCATCTGGGGCATGGAGGCTCGCCATGTCTACTTACCTGTCCTGGCTGCTAAGATCTGTAAGAGAGAGAGCACAGGGCAGGGCACTCTCCGATATTCAAACGGACGCCGGTGGCCTAATGGAGATGGTGCAAACTTCTTGTCCTGAAGTTTTATTAGTTCTCCATGTAAACCAAGTTATTCAGCCTCTTTTCTCCATTAAATTTTCCTACTATACTATTATTTCCTAATCTAATGTTATATTAAAATAAATAAGTTTTCCTCGCCTATCCATCTCCCCTTCGAATCACCCTGGATCTACTGGGGCTGGACCCTGGCACGAGGCTTTCATCAGAGAGGGTCATGCTTTCCCCTGCAGTTTTGGGGGCTGCAGGAAATCACAGTGGACTGGCATCTAAGTCTGCCTATTCCATTTAAAGGGCAAAATATGACTTCTCCGTGGGGGGAAGGAGTGAGGAGGGGCAGCTGCAAAGGAAAGGTCTCACCCCACAGTGCCTGCCCCCTGACCTCTCAGGGGCCAGCTGTGATTCGTGGGCAGAGGCACCTTCAGCCCTGCCCAAGAGGGCCACCTGGAGAGGCAGGGGATGACAGAGAATGAGGTGGCTGGATGGCATCACTGACTTAATGGACACGAGTGTGAGTAAACTCCAGGAGACCTGGTGTGCTGCAGTCCATGGGGTCACAGAGTTGGACACGACTGAGCGACTGAACTGACTGAACTGGACTGGAGGGGCAGAGCTCCCTCGGGATAAACAAACTGCCGGTACCACCGATGTTCAGGACACATCATGAGACTAAGTCACCCACCTTCCAGGGACTGCGCGGGGTGGTTCCAGACACAGAAGTCCGGGAGGGAGGGTCTCTAGCCTCTGCAAGAGTCAGCAGTAATACGCACCAGGCCACGTGTGGGACGATGGCCCCATCACAGAACCACGGGGGAAACCTCTTCTTCCTGAGAGGGGAATGGAGAGAAGAGCTCCTTCAGGGAGGAGGGGCCCGTCACGACCCCATCTGCTCTCTGCTCGGAGCATCCTGTCGGGGGTGCTGCCTTGACTTTAGACCAAGGTCATAGTTTTGATTGTGCAGGGACTGGGCTTATTATCTCTACATAATTCCAGTGCAGAAACTTAGACGGTGTGGGGAATTTGTCTGATACGAGCTTGCTCAGGAAAGTCATGTGACACCCTGCTGCAGGGAAGGAACTGGCCCTACAGAGTAAACTTAAATGGAAACAAAAATAAAGTGTGTTTGTGTTTTTAATACAAGGAACACTTGTCTGAGACAAGTCTGCTCCATGCACTCTTTGCATACGTTGCAGCATTTCCGTAAAGTTTGACAACCTCAATGCCCCAGAATAGGATACCTTCTTCTCCAGAGAATACAGCACCATTTCATCTTCTTTGAGGGTTCTTTGCGGTCTTTGGTGATTCAGCTGCGAACTCAGATATGTTTCTTTCTTTGAAGTGACTCGTTATCTTGGGAGTGACTCTGTTGGTTGTCATTATGAAGGGAGAAAAAATGCAAAAGCAAACAATTGGGCTTCTTTATCCTCCTCCTCCTGGCAGCGCGTTTGCCTCCCCCAGTTCCTCAGCTGCCACTCCCCAGCCACTGCTACACTCTCAGCCTCTTAATTCCCAGGACTGTTTCTGGCCCCTGATCCTGAAGGCAGTGCTGCTCTGCTCGGCAGGAACTGGCCCCATAGTGGGTCTGAACACAGACTGTTTACTCTGTTCCATGAGGAGTAAGA
This sequence comes from Aepyceros melampus, assembly GCA_006408695.1. Taxonomy (NCBI): domain Eukaryota; kingdom Metazoa; phylum Chordata; class Mammalia; order Artiodactyla; family Bovidae; genus Aepyceros; species Aepyceros melampus. Next base: position 313,498 of record SJXQ01007968.1, on the reverse strand, counting down.
GCAGGAGGTTTTTTTTTTTTTTTTTTTGCTTTTTAATTCACACATATACAGAGGGAGATTTTTATATAATTATGCTTAGGCACTGGAGAAGGGAATGGCAGCCCACCCCAGTGTTCCTGCCTGTGGAACGGGGCCACCAAGAGTCAGAGAGGACGGCATAGCATCACTGCTCAAGCACAGACAACCAAGGGCAAGAAGGCTGCTCCTGGAGCTGTAACCCACACACACTGCACTTGAGGCCGTACCTCGGATGTCTGGCCTCACCGCCCTCAAAGGCTGCTCTTTCCACTCTCTCTTCTCTCTCCCCTTCCCCCACTCCTTGTAAAGCAAGCCTCTGTCGCACTGTGGGAAGTCTTTCCTCTCCCCTCTGCAGGAAGCCTCCTGCCCGTCTCAGCACAGGCACTTTCTGAAAAGGATGAGCCCCCTTCCCATCCACACAGGGAGATAGCTGCAAACGTGTGAACAGAGCAAAGTGGGCAGAGCAGCGGCCAGACCAGGATCCTGGACCTCAGGGCCACCGCCCTAACCACCCGCCCTCTCTCCCCTCCGGAGGCCTGGGAGAGAGGCAGGCAAGGCAAACCCCAAACCCAGCAGAAAGCCAAATCAGTTCAGTTCAGCTGCTCAATCGTGTCTGACTCTTTGCGACCCCATGGACTGCAGCACGCCAGGCCTCCCTGTCCATCACCAACTCCCGGAGTTCACTCAGACTCACGTCCATTGAGTCCGTGATGCCATCCAGCCATCTCATTCTCTGTCGTCCCCTTCTCCTCCTGCCCCCAATCCCTCCCAGCTTCAGGGTCTTTTCCAGTGAGTCAGCTCTTCACATCAGGTGGCCAAAATATTGGAGCTTCAGCTTCAGCATCAGTCCTTCCAATGAACACCCAGGACTGATCTCCTTTCTGTTAACTTAAGCAACAAAAGAAAGCAATTGTACAGGGTTATATATTTGGAAAGACCTCTTTGCATTTCAAAATCGTGCTCCCTGAACATATAAGCAACAAAATTGAATTTAGGTTACACGGATAAGAAGCAGCATCTAACTGAGGTATTACAGTGCGTGAGGAACGGGTGTTCATTAGGAGGTCACAGCTGTATTCTCTGCTTGTTGCGAGGGGACAACACGAAGGTGCAGATAAGAAACGTGACACCCCGAGCCGCGCTCAGGCTCCCATCCAATCAGCCTTCTGGAATTCCACCAAGTTCTCCCAAAGTGCCTCCGTTCTAAGAAAACTGCTTTGCTGTTTACACGAGCTCCTTCCCTGACGCTTCCTGTTGGCGATCACTGTCACAGAGCATCACGTTTCCCCCACCCCAACTCAAGCCCAGGTCAGAGGCAGGCGGCAGACCAGTGACACAGTCAAGACAGAGGTTTCTGGCTGAGTTTCCTGGCTCACAGCGACCTGAGATGATCCGTGACCCTAAAAAGCGACCCTGCACTCTTGACCAGAGGCCCCCCTCTCCATTCATCTTGTTTTCCCAGAGTTTTCAGTCTATGCTGTGAGTGACCTTGAGTGGAAATCACTGCAAAGAGCCTGCAGCAAGCCGATTTCCACGTTGCTCACAGCAGTCCTGCTGGGAGCCACCACGGGAGATCCCACCCATGACAGAGTCACGTGGAGCCCCCACGGGAGACCCACCCATGACAGGGTCACGTGGAGAGAGCCGTTAAGCAAGGCTTCAGGACTCGAGGGCTCCCTAGGCCTGCTCGAGCATCTGCCCCCAAACCAGAATCTGTCTGTTTTACTATTTCATGACTTTCATCAACTCCTCTGACATTAACAGGGGGCTAACCCTCTGGAGAAAATCAACTTAGGGCTATAGGTAATAAGTCTCTTGGACATGAGAGGAATATTTCAAATCAAATCCCCTCTGTTAGCATTCTAGCTTGCTTGGCAGGTATATCCAGACCCTCGCAGCTACACATGTGATTATTTACAGCCTCCCAACTGTGAGAGGCATGGAAAGCCTAAAACATAGAGCCTTTCAAAGAGTTAAAAGTTATTAGAGTAGCTCTGATGTAAGATTTCATTGTTGGGCCAATGCTTGTTGCTAAGTTCTCATATCCCTTATCCACTGTGCATCTGGGAGCGCATTAGTTAACATAGTTGGAATGTAAGAAAAACAAGTGTAGCCTTGAAATTAACCACATAAGACCTTTGAGCTAATTGGTTCTTTCTTGTAATTCACTGCACTTTTGCTCTGTGAGAAATGTAACTTGTTTAATACTTTCTGAGGCTGACATAGATTAGAAATATAAAGAAAAAACATTTCAAGGGAAAATAAGTTTTTTAGTTGAGCATCCTTTATCAAAAGAGGGTCATAAAATGTTCACAGGCCTCCAAGGCCAGAAGATAAAGTACACAATATTGTTTATGGGAAAGGTTTGCAGAAGAAAATCTTGGTTTCGATAAAGACAAAACAGATGTAATGTTTAGGCTGACTCCATATGACTTTGCATCATTTCCCTCTATGTATAGGACAAGGTATAAAAGTACCTTTTAATAATAAAGCTATTGGGCCTCGCTTGAAGAAGCTTGGTCACCCCATGTTTTTCTTTTTTTCTTTTTCAAGCTGATCCCTTGGAGCAAGAGGCTCCCTGCGTTCACTTATCTGCCCGGGTTTCTAAGACCTGAACGGGAAGACGTTCTGCGTCTTCACTCTCTCGGGAGACCAGGAAGGCACCTGCGGCCTCTGTGAGCAGGGCAAACTTCTTGTCTCGAAGTTTTATTGGCTTTCTATGTAAACCAAGGAATTTCAGCCTCTTTCTCTCCTCTATTTTCTTATCTACAATATTCTTTCCTTATCTCCCTCTAAATCAATTGCTGATGCTATTTGGATCCTGCGGGGGCTGGACCCCGGCACAGTCTGGAATCACCCTGACGATGTCATCTATTACTGAAGGAGCGTGTCTCCGCGAGGACGCGGGCTCCCAGGGTGGGGGGGTGAGCAGACTGGCAGTTGGGAGGACAGAGCTGGCGCTGGGTCCCTGGTGGGCAGACCGGCTCCGCTGCCCATCAGAGGCTTTGTGGACACACGGCCTCAGGGGACTCATGAGCAGCAGGCACTCCCATCCTGGCTCTGTAAGGCAGGGACTGTCCTGACAGAGACAGAGGAGAGAGGACCCCACACCCACTCCAGAAAAGGGGCACCTTCACCGTCCCTCTCAGATTCCCCCAAGGCGGGACCCGACCTGGTGACTCTCCTGCCCTGTCTACGCCTCACCCCACCCTGAAGTCCTCAGTGTGTGTTAAGGCGAGGTTACCGAGGCCTCATCTGCACACAGGAACGTCCACGCCATGCCCACCCCCAGCACCTGCAAGGTTCTGATCTGTCTTCTGCTGCTGTGGTTTTGCCTTTTTCAGGATGCCACTTTTTATCTGAGTCCTTTCACTTGAAGAATGCTGGGAAGACTCATCCATGCTGTCCTGCTCATCAGTATTGCAAGTCTTCTGATTGCAGAGCCATGCTTCATTGAATGGACGTTCCACGGTTTATTAGTTTACAGATGATGAACAGTTTGGTTCTTCCCAGCGTGGGGACATTGTGACTAAGGCTGCCTTGCCGGTCTTTTTGGGGACATGTGTGTTTAGCTCTTTCTCTTGGGTAATACTCAGGAGTAGGGTTGCTGGGTCATATGTTAAGTGTATGTTAATTTTGCAAGAACTTGCTCATCAGCTTCTGAAGTGGCTGGGCCAGTCTGCATTCCCATCAGCAACCTAAGAGCCCTGGACACTCCACATAGCTGCCAGGGTGAGGTATGTTCATTTAAACAGGTTTGGACGCATTGGCGTGTGTCCCGTGGCACAGAGAAGTGGGGAGGACAGACTCCACCTCCTTAGCTCCCTCCAGCTGAGGCAGCCTCCTCGGGCTCTCTGTGCCCTGGTCTGCGTGTTTGTGTCCTCCCCCAGGCTACATACTGAAATCTTAGAGGTAGAGCCCCCTAGGAATGGGAACAGTGCTCGTAAAAAAGGGACCCTGTGCAGTTCTGCAGTTCCCCAGCCCTGGAGACCCAGTGGGAAGTTGGCCGTCTGCAGCCTGCGGGCGGAACCTCACCAGGCTCTCCGTGTGTCAGTACCATGATCTCGGACTCCCAACCTCCAAAACCGCAAGAAACAAATACTGGTTTATAAGCCACCCGGTTCGTGCCCAACGCTTTGCGATCCTGTGGACGGTAGCCCATCAGGCTCCTGTGTCCATGGGATTCTCCAGCTAAGACTGGAGTGGGTTGTCTTTCTCTTCTCCAGGGGACCTTCCCAACCCAGGGACTGAACCCAGGTCTCCTGCATCGTAGGCAGATTCTTTACTGTCTGAGCCCCCAGGGAGGCCCCATAAGCCACCCAGGGTATTGTGATTTTGTCACAGCAGCCTAAATGGACTAAGGCAGGCTCTTTTCTCTCCACTTGGGGACCTAGTTCCCACCACTCTGGGGGCCCGAGATGCAGACACACCCCGTCCACACTGCTGGCATCTCCCCTGCACACATGCTGTCCCCTGTCAGCCCGAGCACTTCCTCTCCTTGCCACCAGTGCCTGAGCAGCAGGAAGCGGCCGCAACCAGGAAAGACGGGGAGCTGACGGGATGGCATCACGGCGCCCTCGCTGCCCTCCACCGAGGTGAACAGCTGACATGTAGCCACTCGGTCCCCAGGACGCCGGCAGGGCTGAGCCTTGGCTGCTGCTGGTAACGGGCGGGCGTGCACATGCCCTTCAGGCCTCTTTCTCCTCCCTCGCACACCCCCACTTCCTGCTGCCTCCTGTCTCAGCCATCAGAGAGACTCCTTGCATTTAAGTTTGTCTCAGGGTCAGCTACAGGAGGAACCCAAATGAATTCAGCTTCTCTTTTTCTCATTCTTTGGGACAGCCCTGCCCATGTGTCTAGAGGGCAAGCCCAGTCCTTCTCAGAGGAAGCCCCGGCCGACACCACGAGACAGGCCTGGCGCCCCGGCACTAGGCTCCTCCGAGCCATCCGCTCCGAGCCCTCTGGACTGCCTCTCATCCACCAAGCTTCCAGGAGGCTCCAGGTCTAGTTGTTTCTAAAATTCAGCACTAAATATAATTGCACTTACGAGCATTCGCTGGGTCTAGTAGGACATGTTCACACCAAGCCAGGTAGCTTCTGAGTCTCCAATCTGAGAGGCTATGGACAGACCACATTTAGATCAAACCATCAGTGACCTTCACCACAGCGCAAACCGAAGCAACAGTTTACCTATGCGGGATTCACCCAAGTACTTTCCTAAACCCACTAGCTGGGAGTATTTTACCTAACAAACTGGCGGAATGCTTTAAGAAAACTAGAAGTCTTGCAATCAGAGTCAGTCAGTATCAGACCAAACTCACTCTGAAGGACCCACTTTAGGAGCCAGGCCACTTGCAATACAGCAAAACTGCCCTCTCTACTGGCCTATGTCATGTCTGAATCCATAAAGCAACAGGGCCCAGCTCTGACATTATTTGTAGGGAGAAAAACACAGCGTTCTTAGAAGAATTAGGGAAGCCTCGCTGGGCGTCAGGAGGAAAGTCTTCTCTTGAAACATGGAAATCAATGTCTGGTGGAACACGAACCAGTCAGAAATAAGGCAGGTTCCATGCGAGCAAGAGAAGCTCAAGTGCATGCGACCCATTGCTGTTGCTCCACACGACAGCTGAAGGCGTCCCTCGCCAGAGAGCTGGGCAGCTGCACCCACAGCACGGCGAGAACCACAGCGGGCAGGGCTCTGAGTCCCGGGCCCCGTGCAGCTGCCCAGGCTGCATGGAGGGAGGGCTATTCACTGCACATGCTTCCTCTTGGGGGGTGGTGAGACGCGTCCAGGGCTTCCCAGGTGCTCTGAGTCTGGGGCCCCGTGCAGCTGCCCAGGCTGCGTGGAGGGAGGGCTATTTACTGCACATGCTTCCTCTTGGGGGAGGTGAGACGCATCCAGGGCTTCCCAGGTGCTCTGAGTCTTGGGGCCCCATGTAGCTGCCCAGGCTGCGTGGAGGGAGGGCTATTTACTGCATATGCTTCCTCTTGGGGGAGGTGAGACGCATCCAGGGCTTCCCAGGTGCTCTGAGTCTGGGGCCCCGTGCAGCTGCCCAGGCTGCGTGGAGGGAGGGCTATTTACTGCACGTGCTTCCTCTTGGGGGGGAGGTGAGATGCACCCAGGGCTTCCGAGGTGGCGCTCGTGGTAAAGAACCCTCCTGTCAGTGCAGGAGATGCAAGACATGCCGGTTCCATCCCTGGGCGGGGAAGGCCCTGGAGGAGGGCCTGGCAGCCCACCGCAGTACCTGCCTGGAACATCCCATGGACAGAGGAGCCTGGCGGGCTACAGACGTGGGGTTGCAAAGGTCTGGACACGACTGAAGCGACTTAGCACGCGCACATGCAAGGAGCATCTGGAGCTCACGAGACTTAAACACCACACGGGAATGTTTAATCAGAGCCCCGATTTGGATGGTTCCAGGAGATCCTGTCCCACCTGCATTTTCTGCACTTCTCTTTGAAAATTAAACCGTTAGCCCTGATGTAACTAAACAGCAATGCTGACCCGTATTTCGCTCTAGCTCAGGCCTTTGTTGGTCAGCAGTGAGCTCTCCTGAAATCACAAAGCTCTGAGATTGGGTCAAACTAATTTATGTTTCTGTAAATGTCTTGCTTGGAGATGGTTTGTTTTTGAAACAATTAAAGGCAGAGTGTATGAATAGATCATTAGAAGAAAGAAAAAGTACCCAGGATAATGAAAATCAATGGGATAACGCTAATGTGGAAACGGCTTTCAGAAATGGTTAGAGTGGTTCATCATAGTGGTTCATCATACTCACAGAACCTCCGAGCACATTAAGAAAATGTTACACATGTGTTAGAGCAGAGGGAATCTTTTCTCAAATACGACGTTAGATGATGGGCCATTTCTCTCAGATTTGTTTAATGGTTCCAGCGTTCAAGGTCTTACTTAAAGCTGATGCTTGAGCTTCTTGAATGAGATGGCGCAGACAGAAACCTTTCCTGGCACTTGTTTGCTGGCCCTCAGCAACAGGCCAGAACCATTTACCATCCACCATTTACAGGTCCCAGCAGGGCTCAGAGCCTGTGCTGCGGACTGCTCCCTTCCTCTCCTGCACCATCAGCTGGTCCTTGTGACTGGCTCCTTTCCACTAACAGCTGACACTTAAACGTGTTCCATGTGTCCTTGTCTTAAAATTTAAACGCCTCCTCTTATGCTTTCTTTAACAATCCGGTTTCTTATACCTACCGGCTTCGATCCTTACTGCTCACTCACTCTGCAGCTCATGCAGCTAGACATGAGTTCTATGAACACTGCTCTTGCCAAATCCGGAATGGCCTCCTCGTCACTGAGCTCAGTGGACACCTTTCAGTCCACGTTGCCCTTGACCTCCGCCAACTTCCCCTGCTAGTTGCCCTCCCGGGGATTCCACCAGGATGGAGCAGAGGCTAGCACACCGAGGAGGCAGTGCCCTGATATTCCAAGTGGGATCACAGGAGGTGGGAGGGCGAGGGAAGTGGGAACTAGGAGCATCTCAGGGTTCAGAGTCACGGGACACGCATCATCGCCCCCTTCACAGTTCTGCCCACACTGATGTTAGAAATGACCCAGCACCCTGCGCTATCTGCTGCAGGGTGGAAGAAGCAAGACTGGCTTTGCAACACTTACTTTTCCTCCTTAAAATTCACCCATTCGAGTAAGGATGACAGTTTGCCAGAACACGCAAAAATCAGGGCCTCGGCCTTCTCTCTGAGTTTCTGGTTAGTTTATCAAGCGTAATCTGCTGAAGTGTGAGCAAACACTGTTGCTTTCTAACAGATGGAAGCGGGCAGGTTGGCGGCCACCTGCGTTCGCCCCTCCTTTTACCTTTAGTCACATGGCCTTCCTCTACTCACCCCACTGTCAGCTTCACGAATTTCTACAAACAATCATAGCTTCTTCATTCACAAGCCACACTGTCACCCTTGCCAACACACTGTCTGTACACGATTCTGGGCCATGACTTCTATCCAAGGAGCTTTCTGCAGCACCTGGAATGACAGGCATGAGTTTGCTTCCTTTACAGTTTGCTTTTTTTGTCCAGTGTCCTGTACAGCACGTGGACACACGAGGCCATGAACGCCGGTACTCAGGACCTCCTTCGCATCCCCTCCTAAGCCACTTCGTGACTGCCTTTTTTCGCGCAGCGTCTCTTGTTGAACGGCTCTCTCCGCTAGAAAGCCCCTTTTTGCACGTTGTGGTGCTCAAGACGAGCTTTGCTAGAGCTGCAAAGCCTCTCTCTGCCTCCAGGAACGCTCCTTTTTCTTTCCTGTGCCTAATTTCTGGGCTGACCTGAGAACATCTGCGACGGCTAGAACACGGCCTGTTTACAGAGCTGAGTGTTCCCCTTGATAGCTGTTACAGCGAGTGAAGACAGACGTCCTGCCTTCAGCGAGGCCAGGCACTTCAAGCGTCCCGTCTTCTCTCTTCCAGTCAAGAAAATGGCTTTCACTCGGATCAAAATAAAAACCCGGAAGTCTTTACAACAGCGCTGTCGTCATTGCGCAGACCTGCAGCTCTTCACCCTGCTCACCGCCTCCTGCTGCTCTGCAGACACTCGCAGACGCCCCCGGCGCCTCTGCTCACCCCCGGCCTGTACTGCTATTCCCCTCGCATCCCCTGGGGCCCTGTCACCTCCGCCAATCTGCTCAGACACCGCCTGAGCCCTCACTACTCACACACTGGCACAGGGTTCTCGATCCCTGGATTCTTGCTCCAGCCTTCGGTCCATCACAGACAGCGTAATTTACTTATTTACTAAGCTCACGGCTTATTGTCCATCAACCCCCATGCCTCACCACGAGGGCAGGGGTGCTTTCCTCTTCATGTCTCTTCCAACTACTGAGAAAATGCCAAGCCCATTGTTCAGTCGCTCAGTCATGTCCGACTCTGCGACCCCTTGAACCTCAGCACACCAGGCCTCCTGTCCATCACCAACTCCCGGAGTTCACTCAGACTCACGTCCATTGAGTCTGTGATGCCATCCAGCCATCTCATCCTCTGTCGTCCCCTTCTCCTCCTGCCCCCAATCCCTCCCAGCATCAGAGTCTTTTCCAATGAGTCAACTCTTTGCATGAGGTGGCCAGAGCATTGGAGTTTCAGCTTTAGCATCAGTCCTTCCAATGAACACCCAGGACTGATCTCCTTTAGGATGGACTGGTTGGATCTCCTTGCAGTCCAAGGGACTCCAAGAGTCTTCTCCAACACCACAGTTCAAAAGCATCAATTCCTCAGCACTCAGCCTTCTTCACAGACCAACTCTCACATCCATACATGACCACTGGAAAAACCATAGCTTGACTATATGGATGAATAAATTAATGAAAGTGATGTGATTATAAAGAAGTAAAATGTTTTAATTATCAGCAAGTCTCAGCTGGTTGTCTTTGCTTTTTCAGAGAAAATGTCTACAGCTCTATCTTCTTGCTTTTTGTATCTCAATGGGAAATCAGCCCTTAGAAAAGAGATTTAAGAGGTTCGATACCCAAAGGTCATAAAGCTGACAAAGGACAGCGTGATGGGGTGGCTTTGGGAAGGACGAGTTGGAGGAAGGGGGTCAGGAGACGGTGCAGGGCCCGCACAGGAGGTGACTCGTTGGAAACGGACCCCTGGTTTCCTGCTGGAAAGGCCCGCTCGGGGACGTTTCTGGGGCTGCAGCGTTTCCCTTGAGCGGCGGTGGGCTTCAGTCCCGCTCGCGGAGTGAGCAGGAAGGCCAGGAGCCCGCG
>SJXQ01007968.1:213471-302138 GCA_006408695.1 Aepyceros melampus | reverse complement strand
CCAGGCAGGAGAGGAGGCAGGATCCCAGGCAGGAGAGGAGGCAGGATCCAGGCAGGATCCCAGGCAGGAGAGGAGGCAGGATCCAGGCAGGAGAGGAGACAGGATCCCAGGCAGGAGAGGAGGATCCAGGCAGGAGAGGAGGCAGGATCCAGGCAGGAGAGGAGGCAGGATCCCAGGCAGGAGAGGAGGATCCAGGCAGGAGAGGAGGCAGGATCCAGGCAGGAGAGGAGGCAGGATCCCAGCGGGCGCCCGAGGCCCTTCCCGCAGCGGAGACACCGGGAAGGGAAATCAGGGCAGACCTTCTACAGCGAAATACGCGGTGCCCTTCAGGAGCAGAACAGGGCAGTCGGGGCAGGGAGGAAGGTCACGGGTAAACCAGGGGAGATCTGGAGCCCAGGCTCAGGGCTGAGCTTTATTCCGGCAGCGATGACAAGTCCCGGGCTGTTTCTCAGCAGTGGCTTAAGTGGACAGAGGCTGTCCTCCCTAGATCCTGAGAAGGAAGACGGAGAGGAACCTGCTGGGAATTTGGCTGCACCATTCTGCACTGTTCCTGGCTCCAGCTACCAGGACAGGTGTCAGAGATCAGAAGGCAAGAGGGAACAGGAGCCCGGCCCCTGCCCACAGTCACAAAGCCCAGGTCTTTCTCCCGCCCTCCCTGCGGCAGGAGGCCACAGGTCACAGGGATGCAGGAGGTACCTCTAGGCCCTGGAGAAATGGCCCTCATGGATCTGAAATTTATCTTCCCTAAATAGATTTTCTACCTCAAATTGTTTCTGCCAGCCTGCCAATTTCTTTTTCTGGCTTTACATTAAGTCAAATTGTTTTTTTTTTAATACAGCCTTTAAAAGGAAACATGATACACAGAGTGAAAAATAAGCAGAAGGGAGCTGTAAATCATATTTCTAAAGGTAGTAAGATGGAATAGTGACATCCATTTCAGAATCCTGGTCACAGAGGCATCATCAAACGTCTGATTAGACTGTCCTCTTTAAGAAATAAATCTAGAGGACAGTTTTGTGGCTCTCTGTGTGTGTCATCATGGGCCCGACTGCTTCAGGGGTTACAGGGCACGAGGAGAAAAACTGCTTTAAAAATAATTCGCTGTCATTTTTCAATTTCCAAATAAAACTGGCTACTGGGCTCAGAAAGCACTGCACAAGAGATAAATCATTTCTAAGGAGCATTGAGCTATTAAATTTTTTTCTTTATGTGGTAGACATTCTCACTTTAAAGATAAATATATACTTTACAAATTAAAGTATAGCAGAAGCATTTGTTCTCCGTGTTGACAAGAAAACACGCTGAAAGGAGCGTGCCATCTGCCTCCTGCCGCGTGTTGGTATGCCCATCCCTTTGTACGCATCACCACGCCTCGACGTCCATCACGTATTAATAACAGACAGTGTAACAGATGCTCCCGTTTCTGCTGCTTTTGGAAAAATTTAACAGATTGGATTTAGCTGTTCTGTGATTATACTGTCTCCTGTTGAGTAACCACTGTAGACCAGGAGCTGGAGCGAAGCGCCAACCGTGACTTTCTACCCAGCCCGAGGGCACCCGCTATGCAGCTGGGGTGTAAAGCCAGGAAGGTTGTCTTTGTCAGTTCAGGGGCTGTAACAGGATGCCACAGGCCAGTGGTGTGTAAACAGGAGGAATGTCCTTCTCACCATTCCTGGAGGCTGGAGAGCCTGAGGTCAAGGCTCTGGCAGATTTAAGTCTGGAGGGAGCCCATTTTCTGGCTCACAAGCAGCCTCGTATTGCTGTGTCCTCATGGAGTGGAAGTGGGAAGAGAGCTTGGTGGGATTTTTTTCATAAGGGCACCGACTCCAATTGCAAGGGCCCCACCTCCTGGCCTCCACACCTCCCAAAGCCCCCATCTCCAAGTACCAAAGTTTCAACATGTGAGTCTGGGGAGATACAACCAGTTAGCCTATAGAAAAGGCATAGGAGCTTTGCTTGACCTCCTTAACTTTTTTGTTCCCTCTTCTATGAAAATCAATCTGGCTTTAAAGGGCATCTTTATTTTTTAAATGTCTACAGATTTTGATTAACAAACATGTGCAGAAATACCTTCATTCTTAATTAAAAATAAAGTACCATGTGTGTCTGTGCTTGTTGGCATACTCAGGCGCACGTGCACACACACACACATACACGGATGTTGAGATTGCCTTTTCCTTAAAGATTTTTACCTAAAATTCACAGAACCAACCAAGTACTCGAGGCAAAAATCCAATCTGAATGTGCAGAAATGCTTCATTCTTAATCATCCACAAAGGATCACTAAGATCATACACGAGGTCACTAAGATTGCCTTTTCCTTAAAGATATTTAGGTAAAGTTCACAGAACCATCCCAGGGCTTGAGGTGAAATCCAGTTTCCATGTGCCTTCAATCAATCTTCACATTTGTTTCAATAGCTCCACTCAATTCCACTCACACACATCTTTGTCTTTTTACAGTACGTCTTAGGAGTATTTTCAATTAGTTGAGAAGCAAAGCTAAAAAGCTGTATTGTTTTAATACAATACCAGGCAGAAGCACAGGATATGTCTATTGTTGAAGATTTATAGACCTGGTTTGACAACTTTGCGTGGAGGAAGTCTTTTACAATGTGTTACGGGACTCCGGCTCATCGTGTAGCGCTTAAGCATTTATTAGCTTACACCGAGGGTTCTCTGTTCACGTGCAAGCATAGCTTTATTTTCTTTTCAGTATAAACACCGCTGATGAGGTGTGATGTGCCCTGCAGCTAACGGTGACTCTCCCATGCTTCTCTTCCACCTTGTCGACCTTTTACGTACTTGCTAAATCTCGCTGTGCTGCGGGTCTTGAACAGCCGTTCCTGCGGCATGATGAATCCAGTCAAGGGTGTGTCCTGGAGGAGAGGGAGGCACCGCGTTCCAGGAGGGAGGGAACGAAGGCGCACAGGCCGCCGAGGTGTGCGTGTCACCGGGAGCATCACGGAGAAAACTGCAGCCCCAGCAAGCATGGCCCCCAGGGCACCGCGTCCGAAACGCCCTCGCCACTGCAGGCCGTCCCGGAAGGGGCCAGAAACTCCAGCGCGTGAAGACTAAAGAAGGTGCTGAGGGCCTTTCTGCTCCCGGCCCCATCACAATGGCCAGCGGGAGCGAGGGAGGAAACTGGTCTTCTGCTGCCCCTGGGAACAGAGTCAGGATCGGAGTGGGAGAGGCAGGCGGGGCTGAGGCTCGCCTTCCGACGTTAGGGCAGCCTGGGCCTGGCCCGTCCTCTGGAGGACGCTCCCCAGCACCGACATTTCCAAGGGGGTCCCCAGACGAGTTCTCTGCTGGGCAGCCACTCTTGGGCTGACTCTACTTTAGAGTCATTTAAAGACATTGTTTCAAACCAAAGATTCCTGGGCCCTAAACCAAACTTACTATCAGAATACTGAAGGGCAGTGGCACCCACTCCAGTGCTCTTGCCTGGAAAATCCCATGGACGGAGGAGCCTGGTGGGCTGCAGTCCATGGGGTCGCGAAGAGTCAGGCACGACTGAGCGACTTCACTTCTACTTTTCCTTTCATGCACTGAGAAGGAAATGGCAGCCCACTCCAGTGTTCCTGCCTGGAGAATCCCAGGGACGGGGGAGCCTGGTGGGCTGCCGTCTATGGGGTCGCACAGAGTCGGACACGACTGAAGCGACTCAGCTGCAGCAGGCCCTAAATATTTGTCCTTCCACAAGCTCCCCAGGTGGGTCAGATGTGCAGCCACCATTAGGAGCCACTTGTAACAACACCCAGGCACCATTCCAAAGCAAACCCCGACTCAAATATCCACAACCCTAGGGCAGCAGCAACAGGAAGGGCTTCGTCATCACGCACCCGCTTCTCTCTCCCTGCCTAAACTTTGTTTTCCGTGGGCTTGGGCCAGGATCTCTCCACGGGGAGGCACACTGACAGTGTGCACAAACCCCCTTCCAAGCAATACTTCAGTTCAGTTGCTCAGTCACTCAGTCGTGTTCGACTCTTTGCGACCCCATGAACCACAGCACGCCAGGCCTCCCTGTCCATCACCAGCTCCTGGAGTCCACCCAAACCCATGTCTGTCAGGTCGGTGATGCCATCCAGCCATCTCATCCTCTGCTGTCCCCTTCTCCTCCTGCCCTCAATCTTTCCCAGCATCAGGGTAAGAGGGGCAAAATTGCATTTAGAATCAAACCCTATACCTGTCAGAAATGCTCAGAAGTAATATTTATTTGCCAAAAAACCTTGTATTTTCCATAACATGAATAAAGGCATGAAATGAAGCAGGAAGCTATTTTTAGGGAATTGTGTGCTGTTAACCTACAGTCATCTGAAAATTTATTTTCTTAATGAAGGTAAACAGCTGGCCTCAGTTCTTCCTGAGAATAGTGCAAGACAAACAAGTTTGCCTTAGACATGAAGGCAAGCACCTTTTCACTGAAGGTCCTCACACCTGGAATATGTTTCTGAGAGTACACGCATTCCTTGTAGGAATTTCTGGAAAACATGTGGGTTCCTATGTGCCCAAGAGGACTGTGTTTTGTCTGCCAGTCAGAGGCTCTTGCAGCCCTAAACCATGTGTTAACTTTAGCCCCCAGTGCACCTGCAGCTTCGGCTGCTTTCTCGGGTATAGCTTCAGAGTCTCTCTGGGAGAAGTGAGTCTGCATCCGAGCGGGCTCTAACCAGTGCAGGGCCCAGGGCCTGGCTCCAATTTTTAGAAGCTTTACTTTCACTGTTTCTCTTTGAAACCAGGGCACAAGAAGGGGATTGGGCTTCTGGAATTGCTTTGTTTATTCATTTATTATCTTAACTTTCTTTTTCATGATGAGAGAATTAAATTTGTTTGACTGGTTCAAGGATCTTATCATCAATGCCTTGGCTGAATGAACGAATCAGCAAAATGATTCATTTGAAAGCTGGGAGGTCAGCGGCTGACTTATGGGCGCTTCTCACTTTCCTCGCACAGACTTGGCTTGCGCTAGGCTGGCCTGGCCAAACGCAAGGTCCTCTCCCCTCCGGGGAGTGAGCCCCGGGACCCTGATGCTCCCAGAGCAAGGGGCACTTAGAGCTGGGGTCTGTGAGCTGCACTTGCTTGGGGGGAGGTCATGTGGTGGAGGTCATTAGCCAAAGGACACTGAATACCATCCTGCAGGAAGCCGGGAAGGTGGTAGGGAAACATGAGTGGTGTGCAAAGTGAGGAAGGGTTGTTCACTATGAAAAATAGCTGGGTTCTCCATGGAGTGTCTGAGAAGCTCCATGCTGTGAAATCAGGGAAGTGTTCACTGGGCTAGGGTCAGTGGGAAACAATTTCCCAAGTCAACCAATAAGACGTCTTTTCATCTCCTCATTTTGCTTTTATCTTTATCGGTAACATTCTCCTCTTTGGACGCATCAATGGGAAATATTTTCCTGCTCCTTCCTATAGGAGTTCTGATTGATTAAGCCTACCGGGGCCATTTCTAGGGCTGTATTTGATAGGGAAACTCTGCCTTCATGAGAGTTAGTGCAAGATGGTTCCTGAATGCCAGGAAGGGGGAGGTTTGGACAGGCCGTTCCACAGGTAACGTGGCCTCCTGGGGAGCTGCCAACCGGCCTTGACCACGCCAGCTCAAGTATCTGGATCTGACAGTCTGCAATTCACACTTAAGCAAGAAACAGTGGAGTGGATGTTTTATAATTTTTTTTTTTGTCTTATAATTTTTTAACCTAGAATTTCTTTTGCCACCCACCACCTAAACATGACAGACCAAATCTTCTGAAGAGTTTTCAACACCCACAGCCTGGCAACTCAGAATAGGAAAAAAATCACGTATAATATACATTTTAAAAGTACACAGCCTGGAAACTCAGAATAGGGAAAAATCACATATAATACATACTTTAAAAGTGTTCTTATCTTCCGTGAAGTGACGTTTTATCTTACTCTTCTTAAAAACATTTAACTGTCAGCGATGGCTCATGTCTGCTAAACTCTGCAATTTCTCTAAACAACCTGCTTAGTCCTTCAAGACAATGGACAGCTTTATCATAACTTGTTTGCCCAAGTTATAGCAGGCGCAGAGCCGTTTGGTGTGATTGTGAAACAGCAGAGGTTTACCAAGGAAAGTGATAGAATCTGCTCTCCCCAAATCAAAAAGGCCCAAGTCCTGCTCTAGAATAGGATGCATTCAGCTCTATCTGGCTTGGTATCAGTGTCCTTGGGGAAGAAATGGCAGATACAGAGCTGATAGTTTGAGGGTTTTTTTAAATGGACTGCTCCCAACGGTGTGGGCAGGGTGATGGGAGCCGGTAGAGACATTTGCAGGACCAGCAAGAGCAGGGAGGTACTCCTAGGCCTTAGGTGGATGGAGCAGTCACAGGGCCCCAGAAGGAGCAGCTGTACAGAAAGGACTTCCTAGTCCAGACCTCACTGTCTTTCCTCCAGGGGCTCCCATCCGCTAAACTCGTCAGAAGCCAGGTGACAAGGGACCCTGTTGGTTTAGCCTCCTAGATCTCAAGTTGGAGAAAGATGGACAAGCGACTCCAGGGCAAGTGAAAGAAATGCAGGAAATGGGATCCCAGAGGCAGAGGTGACCAAGCAAACGCTCTGGTTTCTCTCTTTGTTCCTTCTCTTGTTCATCAGGCACGCATTGTAAGCACCTTCTATAGATTCCCGAGCACCTTCTATAGATTCCTGAGCACCTCGGCAACATTGTGAAGAGTGATAAATACTTCCTTCTCTCAGCTGAGCTGGGCTCAGCTCCCAGCAGTAACACTGAAAACAGTTCGAGGAGGGGTGGTCAGCAGGGGCCCTGAGGGAAGGGCATGGGTGGGTGGATAAGAGGGTTTTAATAGGCTCCTCCAGTAGTCAGGTACAGATGGGAGAGTTGGACCAAAAAGAAGGCTGAGTGCTGAAGAATTGATGCTCTGGGATTGTGGTATTGGAGAAGACTCTTGAGAGTCCCTTGGACTGCAAGGAGATCCAACCAGTCCATCCTAAAGGAGATCAGTCCTGGGTGTTCATTGGAAGGACTGATGCTGAAGCTGAAATTCCAGTACTTTGGCCACCTCATGTGAAGAGCTGACTCATTGGAAAAGATCCTGATGCTGGGAGGGATTGGGGGCAGGAGGAGAAAGGGACGACCGAGGATGAGATGGTTGGATGGCATCACGGACTCGATGGACAAGGGTTTGAGCAAGCTCTGGGATATAGTGAAGGACAGAGGAACCTGGTGGGCTGCAGTCCATGGGGCCCCAAAGAGTCGGACACGACTGAGTGACTCAACAACATCAGGACTTGGCCTGGGCTGGGGAGGGGGTAGTCCTGGAGCCCTCAGCCCCTTCAGCACCTCGGGAGCAGCGTCTCAGTGAATCCCAGGACTACGTAACACTAACACTATATACTGCTCACTGGGTGCTTGTACTGAGTCAGCATTTTACATATAATATCCCACTGAAGCCTTATGGTGGCATTGCTGGGACGGACGTTATTTTCCAGTTTATGGCTGATGATAAATGAAACTCCAAGAGGCAGCGTGTCCTAAGATAACACATGTAACGCCGGAGAAGATGGGATTCAAAGCCGAGTGCTTCTGACATCAAACTCTAAGCTGCTAACCTTAAACACTAATGATGGAAAAGGATTTGGCAATGCTTCTGACCTGGGTTTAAACATTCTCTTGATAACACCCCCGGGTGTTCTCAGATGACTAGCAGCTAGAACCGCTCCCCTATTTTAAGAAGCTGCTTGACTTGTAGAGCAGTATGCGCTGCCTGCGTCTCCTCGCGCGCTGGCAGCCCCCTGGGGCCGCATCACTGTGCTTGGCGCTAAGTCCATGCACTGTGTGGGTGCTGGCCCAGCCTCCCCCGCGGCTGACTGGGCCTCTGACCAGCCGCCCTTTCCTTGCCCTGCTCCAGCCACGGCTGCTTCCCTTCTGGTCTTTGAGTCAGTTATGGGATTCCCACCACAGTTGCTGTTCCAAACCTTCCCTCTGTCTAGAATCCTTGCCCCACAGGTCCTCACAAACAGGTTCTTTTTCTTTCTCAGTCTCAACAGAAATGTCCAAGAGTCCTTTCTGACCATGTCCCGTAATGGTGCGCAATCAACCTCTGAAACATCACTCTTCTCCTAGAGTAATGGAAATAAAAGCAAAAATAAACAAATGAGACCCAATAAACTCAAAAGCTTTTGCACAGGAAAGGAAACCATAAACAGAATGAAAAGACAACCCGCAGAATGGGAGGAAATATTCGCAAATAATGCCAGCAACAAAGGATTAATCTCCAAAGTATACAAACAGCTCATGTGACTCAATATCGAATAAACAAACAATCAAAGAATGGGCAGAAGACTTAAATAGACATTCTCCAAAGACGAGACATATGGCCAGGAGGCACGTGAAAAGATGGCCAGCATCGCTAATTATGTAGAGAAATGAAAAGAAAGTGAAATGAAATCAAAACCACAAAGGGATATCACCTCACACCAGTCAGAATGGCCATCATCAAAAAGCTTACAAACAATAAATGCTGGAGAGGGTGTGGAGAAGACGGAACCAGGTAACCCTCTTACACTGTTTGTAGGAACGCAAACCGGAGAAGGTGATGGCACCCACTCCAGCACTCCTACCTGGAAAATCCCATGGACGGAGGAGCCTGGTGAGCCGCCGTCCATGGGGTCACTGAGGGTCGGACATGATGAGCGACTTCATTTTCACTTTTCACTTTCGTGCATTGGAGAAGGAAATGGCAGCCCACTCCCGTCTTCTTGCCTGGAGAATCCCAGGAACGGGGGAGCCTGGTAGGCTGTCTATGGGGTCGCACAGAGTCGGACACGACTGAAGTGACTTAGCAGCAGCAGCAGCGACACCCGTCCTGGGCATGTATCTGGAGAAAACCACCGCTAAAAGGGTACCTGCAACCCAGTGTTCACTGCAGTGCTGCCTACGATAGCTAAGACAAGGGAGCGTCCCAAACGCCCACTGACGGAAGAGCGGGTCCAGGAGATGTGGCACACACACTACAGTGTTACTCAGCCGTTAAAGGAGTGAGACAGCGCCACTCGCCGAGACATGCATGGGTCTAGACATCAGCATAACAAGGGAAGTCCGTCAGATAGAGACAGATATTTGACATCACTTATTGGCAGACTCTTTAAAAAATACAAGTGAACCTATTTACAAAGCAGAAACAGACTCAAAGACTCAGAAAACAAACATATGTTTACCAAATGGGAAGGGTAAGGTGGGGCACAAGTTAGGAGTTTGAGATTAACATACATACATGACCACATTTAAAATAGATAACAAGGACCTACTCTATAGCCCTGGGCACTTACTCAGTACTCTGTAATAACCTAAATATCTATCTGGAAAAGTGTCTGGAAAACAGCAGATATATGTATAACTAAATCACTTTATTGTACACCTGAAACTAACACAACATTGCTAATCAACTGTGCTCCGATGTAAAACGCACGCATGCTCAGTTGCTCAGTCGTGTCTGACTCTTTGCGACCCCGTGGACTGTAGCCCAGCAGACTCCTCTGTCCACAGGATTCTCCAGGCAGGAATACTGGAGTGGGTGGCCATGCCCGACTCCAGGGGATTTTCCTGACCCAGGGATCGAACCCAGGTCTCCTGCACTGTAGGCAGATTCTTTACTGCTGAGCCATCAGGGAAATAAACAGAATTTTAAAAAGAAACCTCTGCAATATTAAAAAATTTTTTTTAAATAAATAAAACATCATTTTACGTTACATAAAACTCATCACTACACATAGTTTCCTGTCTATTTACTCTCCACCCTCATGAGGGCTACAAACTTTCAGCATCTTATGCAACGCTATCAATAAGCCACCCCACCACGGACAGCGCTGGGCACCTTAAACGTTTGAATCAATGAGTGAATTCATGGTGATGAACCGTGGCTCAGAAAGAAACATGATCAGCATACGGTGCATTCCTTTCTTTATCCTTTCAGCTCAGTTCAGTTCAGTTCAGCCGCTCAGTCGTGTCCGACTCTTTGTGACCCCATGAATCCCAGCACGCCAGGCCTCCCTGTCCATCACCAACTCCCGGAGTTCACTCAGACTCACGTCCTTTGAGTCCGTGATGCCATCCAGCCATCTCATCCTCGGTCGTCCCCTTCTCCTCCTGCCCACAATCCCTCCCAGCATCAGGGTCTTTTCCAATGAGTCAACTCTTCACATGAGGTGGCCAAAGTACTGGAGCTTCAGCTTTAGCATCATTCCTTCCAAAGAAATCCCAGGGTTGATCTCCTTCAGAATGGACTGGTTGGCTCTCCTTGCAGTCCAAGGGACTCTCAAGAGTCTTCTCCAACACCCCAGTTCAAAAGCATCCATTCTTTGGCGCTCAGCTTTCTTCACAGTCCAACTCTCACATCCATGCATGACCACAGGAAAAACCATAGGCTTGACTAGACGGACCTTAGTGGGCAAAGTAATGTCTTTGCTTTTCAACAGGCTGTCTAGGTTGGTCATAACTTTTCTTCGAAAGAGTAAGCGTCTTTTAATTTCATGGCTGCAGTCACCATCTGCAGTGATTTTGGAGTCCAAAAAAATAAAGTCTGACACTATTTCTACTGTTTCCCCGTCTATTTCCCATGAAGTGATGGGACCAGATGCCCTGATCTTCGTTTTCTGAATGTTGAGCTTTAAGCCAACTTTTTCACTCTCCTCTTTCACTTTCATCAAGAGGATCTTTAGTTCTTCTTCACTTTCTCCCTAAGGGTGGTGTTATCTGCATATCTGAGCTTATTGATATTTCTCCCGGCAATCTTGATTCCAGCTTGTGCTTCCTCCAGCCCGGCGTTTCTCATGATGTACTCTGCATAAAAGTTAAATAAGCAGGGTGACAATGTACAGCCTTGACGGACTCCTTTTCCTATTTGGAACCAGTCTGTTGTTCCATGTCCAGTTCTAACTGTTGCTTCCTGACCTGCATACAGATTTCTCAAGAGGCAGGTCAGGTGGTCTGGTATTCCCATCTCTAAGAATTTCCCACAGTTTGCTGTGATCCACACAGTCAAAGGCTTTGGCATAGTCAATAAAGCAGAAGTAGATGATTTTCTGGAACTCTCTTGCTTTATCAATGATCCAACGGATGCTGGCAATTTGATCTCTGGTTCCTCTGCCTTTTCTAAACCCTTTACTACATCTAAATTTGTCTCTCACGCACACCCACTCCCAGAGCTCAGTGTCCCATGCTTAAATGAGGTGTATTTGTTTTCACACTTGGAATGTCCTGCTGCTTTGGTCTCTTAGAGCTCGACCAATGAGGAAGGCAAAGAGCTGAGTGTCCGGGGGCCTGGGACGCTGTGCAGACTCTGACAGCAAAGGCTGCCTCCTGGAGAAGCGGTCCCTGGGTGCAGCACGCACTGATGAGCCAAGACCCGGCTCCCAGGGGAAGGGCTGTGTGTGCCCCGGGAGCTCTGTAAGAACAAGGGGCAGCGGCCCTGGTTCCTGAGCAACAGTAGCAAACAGGCCACCAGCAGGCACGGGGCCACACGTCCTTGTGGACTCACTGGGGCAGCCCCGGGCCCAGCTGCTGTGCTGGTGTCTATAGTAAAAGCTCCCCTCTCGCTAACGCCCCAGTTTGGGTCAATCATGGGCTTTTCTGGAGGCTTAGACGGTAAAGAATCCTCCTGCAATGCAGGAGACCCAGGTTTAATCCTTGGGTCCGGAAGATCCCCTGGAGGAGGGAATCGCTACCCACTCCAGTATTCTTGCCTGGAGAATCCCATGACAGAGAGGCCTGGTGGGCTACAGTCCACGGGGTCGCACAAAGTTGGACATGACAGAGCAGTAACACTTCAGATAAATTATACAGTCACCGCACCAGCAGCCGTGCCTACCACTGGCCCTCAGCCTTAGTGTCGGGGGGAAACCATGAACAGCCAACACAGAGGACAGAGGCCTAATATGAGCCCTGAAGTTAAGGGCCACGGTCACGTCCCCATAAGAAATGGATCAATTGCTCACATTAACAGTAATTCCACGCCCCTGGATAAACCCAAACAATCTACTTAGAAAGGTTAATTTTATAGTTCCTTCTTAGATTAATTACTGAACAGAGTTAAAATGTCTTGGAGGATATTTTATGCTGCAGAATCATTAATGATTGAAAGGTCTAGGAGCAGAAACATGCATAGTTACAAATTACTGAAACCACATAGGACTTTATGAAACTCTGTCTAGGAGAGGCATTCAATAAATAATCCAGGATTCATCTATTTCATGTCCATGCCCTTTGGTTTCAATGACATTCCCATTTTTCAAAACAATATTGAGTTACACTGTGCATGGAGTTGCAAAAAAGTTCTTCCCAGTTAATAAAAATTTACTCAGTTTGTAGCACAATTTTATTCCCCAGAGGCCATCATTGACACTCCATATCTATGAACCTGATTGAAAAATCCTAGCAGGAGAGTTGCAGAATGACAGTTCTCAAGGAACTCTGTGAGTTGGAATCAGACAGATGTAAAGATCAAGACACAAAAGCAGCTTCTGCTTCGTGAGGATAGAATGAAATGCAGGGTATGTTCAAAATCAAAGGATAATGAATAAGAGAAAGAAACCAGCAATTTAAAATGAACTTACATAAAACAGGGACCAACACTTCACAATAAATGATGCAAACAAAGCAAGTTCCCGCAGGATTCAGGGAAATTAAGAACCGTGCAGATTTTGGTATAACTTCCCAACAAAATTGTACTTTAGCATACACTGTGTTTCATTTGATTCTTGATTTTTCACAGTATCAGTGCGAGAGGGTCATTTAACAAAAACATGTTAAATGGCCTCTCTGACGGTTCCTTACACCCTTTCACATCCAACTGTTTACTTGGGGGCTTCCTCGCCTCTCAGCTGTCAATCAGTCTGACTCCAACAGGCGTCATTCACCAAAGCCTTGTTAGCACACGCGACCCTGAACAAGGCTCACTCTGTCAGCCTCCTGATCTTGCAGCTTCACAAGGCGTGCCTTTTCACTTTGCAGCCCACCTGCCCTGTGTGAACAGCACACTGCCGGATGCTCTGTGTCCTGGAGTCAAAACCAGACACTTCTGTGATTGGTGGGAAGCGACATTAACTGTAGCAGAGTGTTTGAACGGGGATTTTCTGGTCAGGTTCAGAGATATGGAGTCAGTGATGGCCTCTGCAGAGTAAAACTGTTGTGTTCCCAGTTGAGTAAATTTCGGTTAGCTGGGAAGAACTTCTCTGAAGCTCCACATTGAGCAGAGAGTGACTTTATGGCTGTCAGGCCCATTAGGCAATAGTTCTCTTTTAAGCCTCCACACCAAATGAGCATCAACAGGGCCTTAGATAACGAGCTCGGAGGTGGCCAGACTCCCTAGAATTTCAGGCTCAGGTCCTGAGTCCATCCACTTGTGCTATGATCTTGAACGAGTCATTCTATTTCAGTGACCTTCCAAGCTCAAGAAACCCAGCTCCACTTTTGGGCATCCCAGGAGTCCTGCACACATGTTCTAATGTGCATCTTCTCAGGGGGTCTGCTCAGATATTTCCTCAAAAACATTCAAACCATCAGTTTTGAGGTTTCTCCCATGATCTCTAAAGCTGCTTCCAGCACTCACAACCTCTGATTTCTGACTTTCTCTGGGCCAAACTATCTTTAAGGAATACAATTAAGCCAGAGGGTGGAGGTGTCAAGGGGACCTGTTATCTGTAATTAGTACTGAAATATGGGTAGCTAATCCATAGAGTTCCAGAAAAACATCTATTTCTGCTTTATTGACTATGCCAAAGCCTTTGACTGTGTGGATCACAATAAACTGTGGAAAATTCTGAAAGAGATGGGAATACCAGACCACCTGACCTGCCTCTTGAGAAATCTGTATGCAGGTCAGGAAGCAACAGTTAGAACTGGACATGGAACAACAGACTGGTTCCAAATAGGAAAAGGAGTACGTCAACGCTGTATATTGTCACCCTGCTTATTTAACTTTTATGCAGAGTACATCATGAGAAACGCCGGGCTGGAGGAAGCACAAGCTGGAATCAAGATTGCCGGGAGAAATATCAATAAGCTCAGATATGCAGATGACACCACCCTTAATGCAGAAAGTGAAGAGGAGCTAAAAAGCCTCTTGATGAAAGTGAAAGAAGAGAGTGAAAAAGTTGGCTTAAAGCTCAACATTCAGAAAACGAAGATCATGGCATCTGGTCCCATCACTTCATGGGAAATAGATGGGGAAACAGTAGAAACAGTGTCAGACTTTATTTTTTGGGGCTCCAAAATCACTGCAGATGGTGATTGCACCCATGAAATTAAAAGACGCTTTCTCCTTGGAAGAAAAGTTATGATCAACCTAGAGAGCATATTCAAAAGCAGAGACATTACTTTGCCAACTAAGGTCCGTCTAGTCAAGGCTATGGTTTTTCCTGTGGTCATGTGTGGATGTAAGAGTTGGACTGTGAAGAAGGCTGAGCACTGAAGAATTGATGCTTTTGAACTGTGGTGTTGGAGAAGAGTCTTGAGAGTCCATTGGACTACAAGGAGATCCAACCAGTCCATTCTAAAGGAGATCAGCCCTGGGATTTCTTTGGAAGGAATGATGCTAAAGCTGAAGCTCCAGTACTTTGGTGACTTCATGTGAAGAGTTGACTCATTGGAAAAGACTCTGATGCTGGGAGG
The DNA here is from genome assembly GCA_006408695.1 of Aepyceros melampus. NCBI lineage: Eukaryota > Metazoa > Chordata > Mammalia > Artiodactyla > Bovidae > Aepyceros > Aepyceros melampus. The sequence continues at coordinate 287,501 of SJXQ01007968.1, read as the reverse complement.
GATTGGGGGCAGGAGGAGAAGGGGACAACAGAGGATGAGATGGCTGGATGGCATCACAGACTCAATGGACGTGAGTCTGAGTGAACTCCGGGAGTTGGTGATGGACAGGGAGGCCTGGTGTGCTGCGATTCATGGGGTTGCAAAGAGTCAGACACAACTAAGCAACTGAACTGAATCCATCTCTTCCAACCAATTTACCTCCCAGCAACCTCTGGAAACTTGTTTTGAGAAGCTAAATATTTGCAAGTTTGCTGTTTCAGGAGAGGCAGAACTCTGTATAGAAGATTTAATGATGCTTGTGCAAGTCATCAGAGAAATGCTGGACACTCCACTGAGTCTATTTCTAAGGATTTGAAACATCATTAATAACTATCTTCGTGTATTACTAATTATGACTAAAATCACTGCAAATAGCAGAACCAGAAAGATAGAAAATGACACATAACATCTGATGTGGACAGAGCAAGTAGGTTTTCTGAACTGGCCTTTAATACAGTTATTCCAAACCTTGACCCCATCACAGCTAAAACTTTGTTACTTACTAAATGCTAATTTTATATTTAAAACTCTATAAAGATGATCTCAACATGATATTCCTGTAACAGAAAATGCAGGGGGAACCAGGAAACTGCTTTGACGGCATCAGCTTCACTTCTAAAGCTCTTCAGACCCTCCTTTGCTGGATGGACTCAAAGATCTGTGTCTCACTTATTTACCTATTCATCAGAAGCAAAAGGGACTCAGGATGGGGTAATCTGGTATGATACTCCTGAAATAGTGTAAGCTTGAACTCATAAAATCTTAAATGATACTACTCAATAGTGGATGGGCTAAGGCCCAGGATTGTAGGAAAATCGCTTATATTTTTTAATTTCGCATCCATAAGCAAACAGTCTATCTCATTGTAAGAAAAATTTATGTGGCACCTGAAAGAGTCAGTTATAATGAGAGGCCAGGACACAGAAACTGTGAAAGGGATTTACCACTTACTTTCTCAGCCATAGAAAAATTTTGATTTTTAAAGGGCTCTGGGAAAACCAATATGTTGGACTCCAAACCAAACCATGCTTCCTTACAGATATGAAAATACATATGAACAACGATTGAACGTGCATGGGGAAACAAAGCGTTGCTTACTAATTCAAGTGTATGCCAGGATTTATATTCAAATTGGATAGAAATATTGGGAAACCGACCATAGGAAGGAATAATTTTTCCACCGCCAAACTGCCAAGAGCTTAATCAGATCACAGATTTTCAAACACTGCATGATGGTGAACGTAAATCAAGAGTTTCAGGAGAGATGTGCAGGTTCTGCGGTCCCCTGCTAAGGGGCCCCTGGCACATCCATCTTCCTAGTGCTCACTGCCGCTCTCTCCATGCTTGCCCACCTCTCCCCACTCCAGTCTGCGCAGCTCCGCCTGGGTGCTCAGACCCGGATCAGGCCTGGCTGGTTCCTGCACCACGTCCTCCAGGCCAGGTGACGGGAAGGGTAACGGGCATGGCCAAGCTGAGCTGTGGGGAGGCTACTGAAGAGACCTCTCCTGATTCCTACAAAGCGCAGGAGGTGGCTGCGGTAGCGACTGTGTCAGGCACCGCCTGGAGGAGCCAGGGGCGACACACCGCATCCCCCCAGACCGCACCCCAAACCATCCCGCGATCCTGGCGCCGAGACCCTGTCTAGTCTGGACCGGTTCCTCCAGAACTCACTGTGAAGGCACACAGAATTCCGTGATCCTGTCTCTGAGACTCTAGTCTGGAACCGTTCCCCCGTCTTTCTCTGCCTTTCCTGACCTTGAACCTTTGGAAGGTGACAGGTCTTTGGAGGGTCTCTCACTTGCCTTTTCCTGTGAGTTGGCTTTTCCTGTGGCTTTTGCTGTGCAGTTGGGTTCGCGTTACGCATTTTCAGGTCGGCTATCACAGCAGTTCTGAAGGCCTCTTATCAGGTGGCATGGATCTCCACTTGTCTCCTGACGGGTGGAGTCTGTTCACTTTGGCCCGTGGATGAGGCGGTATCTGCCAGATGTTTCCACTGCAAAGTCACCGTTCTCCCTTCTGCAGTAAGCGTTTTATGGAGAAGTACTCTGAAATAGTGTAATTATACTATTTTTAATCAAACTCCACTTCTTTGTTTCCTGATTTACAGTTTCGGGTTTCCTTTAACGCGTTACAGTCTTTCACCAGCGTTACTTATTCTGATGCACGAATCGTCCTCCATCTGCCAGTGGGAGCCGCTTTTTGCATCTTTGTGGCCACCAGTCTCGTCACTATCACTTCCTTTTCAGGCTCACCTTGTGCTTTCCCTAGCCCAGCCCTAAGACCAGCCATTTCTCCAGCAAGCCCGGGCCTCTTTTAGTGGCAGATGGCTTCTCGAGACCAAGACCTGGGTATCAGGACCATCAGTGCTTCTGGCATTTCCCTGGACAAAGTCAGGCGATGTATGTGTGTCTGCGCGCACACACTGCATTGCCATCTCTATTTCTGCGTCTGTGTGTACAGAAAACCACGATCCCCACTGACCCACCCAAGCCCAGTCAGCACCGGAGAGCTGATCCTACCTTTCCTCCTCTCCCCATGTGCAACTCCCTCCCCGAGAGGAAAAGAGTCTGGATTCCATGTCATTGGCATATGCAGCTATCCGCCTCCCTGGATGCAAGGGATCACCGGTCTCTGCGGCACCGGGGAAACCCCGCCCTCTCTTCTTCGTGGGCTCTGCTCCAACACAGGGCCGCCCCTGCGGAACTCCCTCCTCACCCAGCCTGGCCCAGTGCTCCCCGGCAGACACCCCTCAACCTGGGCTCCGACCACCCTTCTCTGCAGGGCCCCCTCTGCTCCTGCAGGCCTCGCCCTAGCTTGGGGTACCTGGCTGAGCCAGAGATGCCCCCCGCCCCACCCCGCACTCCTGGGGGCCTCCACCCTGGGGTTTGACGCACTGGACTCAGTGCTGAGATGCGCCCCCCTCCTTGGACACCATGCCCACGTGGGCCTCAGGGCCCCCCGACCCTGGCGCCTGGGCCTTCCTCATTCTGCACAAACTGCAGTGTAGGGAGGAAAAAGGAAGACTGGAGCTTTCAACTTTTTAAAGGAAACTTTTTACGCTTTAAACAATCGCTTTTGTACTGAAAAGTGAACCATTCTGTTTGATTGGAAATAAAGAAAGAGAAGGAAGTTTTGAGGGTTTCCAGTAGTGGTCTGGCCCTCTCTTAAGCTTCTTGCTGAAGGTAATGGATGAAGGGATGACACATGGCTTTAAAGAAGCAATACATACATTGAGACACAAGAGACCCGGGTTCAATCCCTGGGTCGGGAAGATCCCCTGGAGAAGGAAACGGCCACCCGCTCCAGAATGCTTGCCTGGGAAATCCCATGGACAGGTGGGCTACAGTCCAATAGGCAGTGAAGACTCAGATATGGCTGAGCACGCATTCTTAAAGAATCAGATCCCAACATAAAGTGTTTTTCCCCTCATGGGCAAGGGAGACAACAGGCCTAGGCAACAACCACCACTGGCCTAGCCTTGGGGGAGCCTCAGCCTGGTTCTTCAAATAACTCTACCTCCTCGAGGAACCTGCAGAGGGCCTCCTGGCCCAGGGCTCTGGCCTCCTTGGCTGCCCTGGCAACTGGACCCTCAAACATGCTTTTTCTTTGCTACAGGAGAGATCATGGTGTGGGAGGCTTCATAATTTATCTTCAAAGCTCTGAAAATAACTTTGGGCCTTGTGTTCAGTGTGCTACTTAATGGAACCCCTACTGTTTAGGAGGTGGGTTATTAGTGATTTGATTAATATTCATGAATTCTGTGAAAATCCAGATGATTCTTTTACCCTGGACAGGAATTACAGATGACTGTAAAGGAAAGCATGCGTGTTTTGAGTAGCTCACACACACAGGAGGTGAGGGACGCGTGTCACGCGCTGGGGGCTGTGGTTTAGCAGGACTGGGGCCTGCTGACACCACGCGGCTCGCCGGGCCCCAGCCTGCTCCACAAGCGGGCATCACGGAGCCCACCCAAGAGGCAGCGGTGAGGAGGACGTTCACGCGAAGCCCCGAGCCCCAGGAAAGGCCTCGCTGGTCCTAGAGAGCACGCTTGCTCATGTCTTACGTTCCTGGAAGAGACGGGGAAACGCTTGCCCCTAGGGAAGCCGCCGGGTGAGGTGAAGCGCTGGGTGACTGCGCCTCGCCTCTCAGCTCCTGCCCTGGGGGAAGTCGCTCTGGGGGTGAGTCTCTGGGGGGCGAGCGCGCCCTGGCAGAGCGCTCCCTGCCCGCGGCACTCCCCCGGGGCTCCCTGCGGCCGGGGCAGCAGAGGACGGGCTGCACCCTTCGTCTCAGCCTGGAAGCGTGGGCTGACGACTGCGTACCTCTGGGCAAGGTAGAGAAACAAGGAACACTGAAACCGCCCGGCCCGCCTCAGGGCTCCAGACTCTCACGCTTGCTGTTTTCTGGAGATCAGCAATCAAAGTGAGCTGTGTCCTCGGCGGTCGGAAGGCAGGCCTCAAACCGGACAGTCCCATGACAGGACAGCTTGCTTAGAAGACAACATCCCAGGCGAAAATTATTAAATTATAAATAAAAATTTCTAAAGAAAGTTCTGAGGATAACAGCACTCTGTTCACCAAGTCTCTAAACACACACACACACACACACACACATTTACACGGCATAATTCCAGGGGATTCATTTTGCTTTAAGAGAGAATACAGGTCACGGAAATCCCTGTGTGCTTTTCTTGGAGGGGTTTTGCCTAAAAAATTATTTTGCTCTAAACTTTAGTGAGTATGAGGATACCCAGGAATTTGCTTACAAGGCAAATTCCACAGCTCCGTCCCCAAAGGCTGTTTTAAATGATACAAAAAGCATACTTTGAGGAAAACAAATTAGAGACAGAAGAGCTACAGTGTCACCGGAGACAAGACTGCTTGGTGTGACTCAGGCGCAACTCAGGTGTGACTCAGGCGTGACTCAGCTGTGACTCAGGCTGCAGATTGCTGGGAGAAAGGCAATGGCTGAGCCTCCCTCAGAAAGAAGGCACTTATTAAATTATATTAAAGTAATAGAAAGTAAAGCAACAAGAAATATAATCATCCAGTTACTCGAACATATTATTTATCATCACTTTATTCCCGTTCCCTTTTCCGATCCAAATGTTCCTCAGGTCTTACCACAAAGTGCACGTTTATAAGACAGTGTTGCCTCCTCTCCTCTCTGTTATTTCACAGAGGTCTTATTCCGGGTCTCCAGCTGGCCTCCCTAACATAAGGGCAAAGTGCTCCCTCTAGGCTTATTAACTGGTTTAATGACGATTTACTTTATCATGTCCTTCTTATATTCAGTGAACATGTAGTTTGCTTCCAATTTTGCTACGTTGAATACCTTCATTCCTATAACCCTTGACATTTTGAATTAATGCCCTTCTTTCTGGGCATCTTGAGTTTTAGCCCGTGAATACACCCTTCCCGTCATCTTCCCCTCAGGTCAGGTTCAGCCCGTGGGCCTTCAGAGCACAGCAGCTGAGGGCTAGGAAGCCAAGAGCTTTCAAAATCTACTGGAGGACATTAAGAAGGAAGGGAGGTCCTTTCTGTGCTACTGTCCAAGCCTCTGGAATAATCATAAAAACAAAACAAAACAATTCCAGGCACCTTGCGGGGCTCAGCTTTTGGGAACGGAAAGGCAGGAGAAAAACGGAACACAAAGGGCAGCCTGAGGAGATGGCTCCAGACGGCACTTCACCAAGATCCTGAACTCATCTCCCACGGACATACCGGACCTGCAGCCACGCGTGGAGCAGTTTCCTCTGAAAAAGGTCTGAAACGAGCTGAGCAACTCCTGCACGTGTGGAAAATGAGAAAAAGGCCACACTGAAGTGGGTCACAGAGGTGAGACAACAAACTCACCGTGAGGTGAGACACGCCGGGACGCCTGCTCTGGTGGCCGTGGCGCTGAACCGCTGCAGCTCCACAGGACTCATGTCTGTACAACGCATTTGCATACTTGAAAGCTGCTGCCTGAAGGCGTGGCATCCAACCAGCCTGAATCGAGGTGCTGTGATTCCACCTCTCAGGACCCTGACAGGTCTTGGGTAAAAAGTAAAATAGGCTACTTGGACAATCTCAAAGGTTCAAGGGACAGCCAAGAGCTAGGACAAGGGTGAATAAGCTTCATCTCTGACACAAGGCCACACCTTCACGACTGGGAGAGGTGGCGGTTTCATCTACCATATGGAAACAAACACAGCCAAGAGAAATGAGAAAACACAGGAATGTGTCCCAAAGGAAGACTAAGATAAAATCTCAGGAGAAAAAGAATTAAAAGGAGACAAGCACTCTGCTTGATCAAGGGTCCTAAGTCATGGTCATAGAGTTGTTCTCTAAACTTGAAAGAAGAACGGATGACGACAGGGAGAACTTCAACTGAGAGACAGAAAACATATGAAGGTGCCAAACAGACATCGCAGAGCTGAGAATACGACAGCTGGGCTGAGAGATACAGCAGAGAGGGGTCAGATGAAGCAGAACAAAGGATCGCTCAACTTGGAGACAGGGTGTGGAACTCACCCAATCAGAACAGCAAAGAATGTTTTAAAAGTGAAGATAACTTAGGGGATTTATGGAGCAACATCAAGCAGATGCTGTTGGAACAACAGCAAACATTTGCCTTACAGGACTCCCAGTACGAGAAGAGAAAGCAGTGAAGTCACTCAGTCGTGTCCAACTCTTTGCAACCCCATGGACTTCCTACCAGGCTCCTCAGTCAATGGAATTTTCCAGGCAAGAGTACTGGAGTGGGCTGTCATTTCCTTAATCACCTGGAGAAATAGTGGCTGAAAAGTTCCTAATGTGGGGAAGGAAACAGACATCCAGATCCAAAAAACCTAAAGACCCAAATAAGATGAACCCAACGAGGCCCAAGACACATTATAACTAACATGTCGAAGGTTAAAGACAAGAAGAGAATCTCAAAGCTTCAAGAGGAAAGCAACTTGTTATGGGCAAGGGAACTCCCATACGACTGTTAGCAGATTTTTCAGCAGCAACTTTGCAGGCCAGAGGCATAATATTAATATATTTAAAGGGCTAAAAGGAAAACAGTTCCAACCAAGAAAGAATACTCTGTCTCGCAAAGTTATTATTCAGAACTGAAGGACAGATAAAGGGTTTCAGACAAACAAAAGTTCACCATCACTAAACTGACCTTAAAAGAAATGTTACAGTACTTCTCTAAGCTGAGAAGAAATAATAACAAGAAAACGTGTGAGAGTGTAAATCTGACTGGTAAGAGTCATATATAGTGAAGGTCGTAGATTAATCACTTATAAAGCTAGTATAAAAATTAAAAGACAAAGTAACAAAAATAACTAAAACTATGGCTTCCCTGGTGGCTCAGCAATAAAGAATCCGCCTGCAATGCAGGAGCTGCAGGTTCAATCCCTGGGTCGGGAAGATCCCCTAGAGGAGGGCATGGCAACTCACTCCAGTGTTTCTGCCTGGAGAACCCCATGGACAGAGGAGCCTGTCGGGCTGTAGGCCATACGGTGACTAACAGCTGGACACAACTAAAGCGATAGCATACCTGCACACACAGTAGTTATTTAAGGGATACAGAAAATGATAAGGCACTTGAGCACAGGCGGTGGAGGCAGCCACCACACTTGAGCGTGGCTGAGAGCTACCCGACGTCTGAGGTCAGGGGCAGCAGCCTAGAGTGCCAGGTTGCGACAGCGCAGGAACGGCCGAGAGGAGCTACCCCGTGTCTGAGGTCAGGGACGGCAGCCGGGAGGAGACACCCCACGTCCGAGGCCGGTGGCGGCAGGGAGGAGACACACCACGTCCGAGGCCGGTGGTGGCAGGGAGGAACACACCACGTCTGAGGTCTGGGGTGGCGGGAGAAGCCACCTTGCCCCCCAAGGCGAGGAGCGGCAGCTGAGAGGAGCCACCCACGCCCAGGCCAGGGCCGGCGGCCGGGAGGAGCAAATCGAGGAGTGGTGGCTGGGCAGGCACAGGAGGGCCTAGAGGAGCTATCCTACGTTGAAGGTCAGGAACGGTGGCGGTAAGGAGATACCCCTCGCCCAAGGTAAGAGAAACTCAAGTAAGATGGTAGGTGTTGCAAGAGGGAATCAGAGGGCAGACACACTGAAACCATACTCACAGAAAACTAGTCAATCTAATCACACTAGGACCACACCCTTGTCTAACTCAATGAAACCAAGCCATGCCTGCGGGCAACCCAAGATGGTCATGGTGGAGGGGTCTGACAGAATGTGGTCCACTGAAGAAGGGAATGGCAAGCCACTTCAGTATTCTTGCCTTGAGAACCCCATGAACAGTATGAAAAGGCAAAATGATAGGATACCAAAAGAGAAACTCCCCAGGTCATTAAGTAAGTAAATAAGTAAAGTCACTCAGTCGTGTCCGACTCTTTGTGACCCCATGGACTGCAGCCCACCAGGGTCCTCAGTCCATGAGATTCTCCAAGCAAGAATACTGGAGTGGGTTGCCATTCCCTTCTCCAGGGTATCTTCCCGACCCAGGGATCGAACCCAGGTCTCCTGCATTGGAGGCAGACGCTTTAACCTCTGAGCCACCAGGGAAGTTATTAGGTGCCCAATATGCTACTGGAGATCAGTGGCAAAATAACTCCAGACACAATGAAGGGATAGGGCCAAAGCAAAAACAATACCCAGTTATGGATGTGACTGGTGATAGAAGCAAGATCCGATGCTGTAAAGAGCAGTATTGCATAGGAACCTGGAATGTCAGGTCCATGAATCAAGGCAAATTGGAAGTGGTCAAACAGGAGATGGCAAGGGTGAACGTCGACATTCTAGGAATCAGCGAACTAAAATGGACTGGAATGGGTGAATTTAACTCAGATGACTNGTGGAGAAATAACTCCAGACAGAATGAAGGGATGGAGCCAAAGCAAAAACAATACCCAGTTATGGATGTGACTGGTGATGGAAGCAAGATCCGATGCTGTAAAGAGCAGTATTGCACAGGAACCTGGAATGTCAGGTCCATGAATCAAGGCAAATTGGAAGTGGTCAAACAGGAGATGGCAAGGGTGAATGTCAACATTCTAGGAATCAGCAAACTGAAATGGACTGGAATGGGTGAATTTAACTCAGATGACCATTATATTTACTACTGTGGGCAGGAATCCCTCAGAAGAAATGGAGTAGCCATCATAGTCAACAAAAGAGTCCGAAATGCAGTACTTGGATGCAATCTCAAAAAAGACAGAATGATCTCTGTTCATCTCCAAGGCAAACCATTCAATATCACAATTATCCAAATCTATGCCCCAACCAGTAATGCTGAAGAAGCTGAAGAACGGTTTTATGAAGACCTACAAGATCTTTTAGAACTAACACTAATCATTGGGAAATGAAAATCAAAACCACAATGAGATATCACCTCATACTTGTTAGAATGGCTATCATCAAAAAGACAAGAAATAACATGTCTTAGTGACGATCGAAGGAAAAGGAACCCTTGTGTTGGGAATAAAAATTTGTACAACCACTATGGAAAGTAGTATGGAAGTTCCTCAAAAAATTAAAAGTAGAATGACCATATGAACCCACAGGTTCACTTCTGGGTGTTTATTCAAAGAAAAAAAAGACTAACTGAAAGATACATGTACCCCTATGTTTATTGCAGCATTATTTACAGTAGCCAAGATATGGAAGAAATTTATGTTCCTATATTCTGTATAGCCATTAAACATACACAATGAAACATTATTCAGTCATAGAAAAAAGAAATTTTGCCATTTTTGACAATATTGGTGGATTTTTAGGGCATAATGTTAAGTGAAATAAGACAGAGAAAAACAAATTTTATGTGATCTCACTTATATGTGGAATATGAAGACAAAAACAAACCAACCAAAAAAGCTCCCAAGCTCATGAATACAAAGAATAGGGGTGGAATACAATACTGTAAAGCAAAACAAACTAAAAAATAAAAATTAATAAAAAATAATAATAATAAAAATAAAATTTTGACAATCTCAAAAAAAAAAAAAGAATAGGGGTGGGGGTGGGGTTGTAAAATGGATAAAGTAAGTTAAAAAGCACAAAATTCCAACTGTAAAATGAATAAGTCATGGGATGTTATGTACGGCATGGTGACTATGGTAATGAAAGTGAAAGTTGCTCAGTTGTGTCCAGCTTTTTGTGACCCCAAGGACTATGCAGTTCATGGAATTCTCCAGGTCAGAATACTGGAGTGCGTAGCTGTTCCCTTCTCCAGGGGATTTTCCCAGCCCAGGGATTGAGCCCAGCTCTCCCACATTGCAGGTGGATTCTTTATGGTTGAGTCACCAGGGAAGCCCAAGAATACTGAAGTGGGTAGCCTATGCTTTCTCCTTCAAATTCCTGGATCTTCCCAACTCAGGAATTGAACTGGGGTGTCCTGCATTGCAAGTGGATTCTTTACCAGCTGAGCTACCAGAGAAGCCCAACTATGGTAATACTCTATTCTATATTTGAAGGTTGTTAAGAGAATACATCTTAAAAATTTTCACAAGGAAAAAAATGTTGTAATAATATATAGTGATGGATGTCAACTAGACTTACTGTCCAATGGTGATCACTTTGCAATATACAGAAATATCTCATCACTGTGTTGTATACCAGCCACTAATATAATGTTATATGCCAATTACATCTAAATTATAAAAGGTCAACAGAATAAAAAGAAGATACATGTATAACTGAATCATTTTGCTGTACACCTGAAACTAACACAAAATTGTTAATCAACTATGGTCCAACATAAAATGAAAAATTTTAAAAGTCAACAGAATATTTTCTGTTACTACTGTGAAAGTAATGTGCCCTTTTTAATTCATCTTAAGATTTTTTTTCTTTGTCTGTGATGTTTAACAGTTTGATATGCTGTGCCTGTGTATATTTTTGTTTCTATTCATCCTGCTTGGGATTCACAGAATGTAAAGTCTTGTCAGCTTTGGAATTTTTCAAAAGTTATCTCTTAAAGAAAATATTGCTCTTATACTTTCTCACATCTCTCCATGTTGTGTAAACATTTGACGTTTTTGTTGTGTACCATATGACTATTTTTTAATCTGAATTTTCACTCTTCTTTTTCTCTGCTGCTGCTACTGCTAAGTCGCTCCAGTCGTGTCCTACTCTGTGCGATCCAATAGACAGCAGCCAACCAGGCTCCCCCTTCCCTGGGATTCTCTATATATATGCTTAAATCTAAATATTGATTTTATCAGCCTTCTAGTTCACTAATTTTCTCTTTTGCTGTGTCTAATTTCCTGTTAAACCTGTTAATGTCTAATTTCAATTAAATTCTAGAATTCCTGTGGAGTCTATCAATTCTTTGATGATTTTTTTTTCTCCCTTTCTTCCTCTCTTTCTTAAGCACACAAATAATAGCTCTTTTCAATCCTTGTCTGATAATTCCATTATCTGGATTGACTTTGGTCTGTTTCTGCTGTATGGTTTTTTCCTTCCTGGTCTTCACCATACAGTCCCGTATTTTGGCGTGCCAGGTAATTTTCAGTTAAATCCTAGACACTGTATGAAAAAAGGCATAGAGGATATAGAAAATACTGTCTTCCTCTCAGGAAGACTCATGCTCTCCTTTGCAAGGCCAACAGAGTAACATGTGACTATCTTAATCCAGGTAGAGACTTAGCTACTCAAGGAAAGTTTTGACAGTGTTTTTAATCTCTGATTTGTATTTTCAAATCTCTGATTTATCTAAAGCAAAGCAAAGCTGGTTGCCTCAGCTTTAAATTGCCTTCAGACAGATGTTTTATGTATGATAATGGCCTTTTCTAACTGTCCTCAGTGGAAATGTTGGTTTGCCACATGCTACTCGTTACCGCATACCACTTTTGCGCACTAATAGCACTATCTCAGAATAAAACTTAAATTTTAGTAGATAACCAATACACTCATTTGATTACATTTTAATGGGAAAAAGATATAATTTTTATATGAGCTCAAAATATTTTTATTGTGTCCAATTGCTTGTTGTACATCTTGATATGTCATAGGTACCTAAAAAGTATCCAGATGAACTCTATGCTTTTCTCTCTTTCTTCCAGGTTTAAGGAGACCAAAGAGATGTAAACATTAATTTCAGGGCAGAAGACCTGAATAGACATTTTTCCAAAGAAGACATAGAGATGGCTGTTAGGTGCGTGAAAAGATACTCAGCGTCGCTGATCACTGCACGCGTGCTCAGTCACTCAGTCGTGTCTGACTCTTTGTGACCCCGTGGACCGTAGCCCGCCAGGCTCCTCCATCCATGGAATTCTCCAGGCAAGAATACTGGAGTGGGTTGCCATGCCCTCCTCCAGGGGATCTTCCCGACCCAGGATCAAACCTGCATCTCTTACGTCTCCTGCATACTAGTACCACCTGGGAAGCCCCACTAATCATAGAATCATTATAGAAATGTACATTAAAACCACAATGAGATATCACCTCACACCTATCAGAATAGCTATCATCAAAAGTATAGTACAAACAACAAATTTTGACAAGGATGTGGAGAAAAGGGAACCCTCGTGCGTTGTTGGCGGGAATGTAAACTAGTGCAGCCGTTATGGAAAACGATATGGCAGCGTCTCAAAAAAAACTGTATGTATGTGTTGCTGTATGACTCAGCAGTTCCACTCCTGGATTTATATCCAAAGAAAACAAAAACACTAATTCAAAAAGGCATGCATCCCGATGTTCATAGCAGCGTTATTTGTAACAGCCAAGATATGGAAACAACCTACGTGTCCGTCAATAGATGAACGAAGAAGATGTGGTCCGTGTATACACAATGGAACACTAGCCATTCAAGAAGAAGGAAACCCTGCCATTTGCACCAACACGAATGGACCGCAGCACGCCAGGTTTCCCCCGTCCTTCACAATCTTCTGGAGTTTGCTCAAACTCATGACCATTGAGTCGGTGATGCCATCCAACCATCTCATCTTCTGTCGTCCCCTTCTCCTCCTGCCTTCAGTCTCTCCCAGCATCAGAGTCTTCTCCAATGAGTTGGCTCTTCGCGTCAGGTGGCCAAAGTATTGGAACTTCAGCTACAGCATCCGTCTCCCAATGAATATTCAGGGTTCATTTCCTTTAGGATTGACTGGTTTGATCTCCTTGATGTCCAAGGGACTCATCAAATATATGTAGAATCTAAGAAATAAACCAAACAAGTGTGTAACAATATAGAAACAGATACAGAAAACAAACTAGTGGTTACTAGTGGGGATAAAGAGGGGAAGGGGCATGGGATTAAGAGGTACAAACTCCTGTGTATGAAATAAATAGGCAACAAGTATACATTATACAACACAGAGAAATATAGGCATTATTTTGTAATACCAAATGGAACATAGTTGTAAAAATTGAATTACTTTGTTGAACATGTGTAACTAAGAAAATATTGTAAATAAACTATACTTTGATTTTTAAAGAATTTTTAAAAATCATCTCCTTTCTTTATTTCATTAGGAAGACCTGCATTTGTATCTTTTTTTTTAACCATTGAGGCATTTTATTTGCACACACGTAGTACATCCCTAGAAAAAGAATCCAAGGATTTTCCCTCCTGTGTGTTTTCATCTTGTTTCTTCATGGTCCATGATGTCAGCTGAGATTGTCGGAACAATGAAACCAAATCGACAGCATGGGAGCAGGTTATTCTGTCATGTTTCTAGCTCTCTGAGTTGCACATCAAATCTGGGGCTGATCATTCACCACTTATTTAGCCTGCCTGTGAGGTTCGCAATTTTACCAGCCTTGTGATTATCAATGATTTCAAATTTGTCAATGTAACCATGCTTCATCATCGTAGTTAGAAGCCTGATGATGACTTTTGGAGCACGGCCTGATTGGAACCTGTCATTTACCTCTCTCCTTTTGCCACTGTTGCTCTTGAGAGCATCCACCAGGACATCCAGGCACCATTGTGGCAGCCCTGAAAGATGGCAGGAAGAGCTCTTCTTGCATTTTTAATAGCATGTTCCACCTGCCAATGCAGGAGAGGCAAGAGATGGGGTTCGATCCCTGGGTGGGGAAGATCCCGTGGAGAAGGAGATGGCAACCCGCTCAGTATTCTTGCTTATGAAATTCCATGGACAGAAGAGTCTAGCAGTCTACAGTCCATGGGGCTACAGAGAGTTGGACATGATTGAATGACTAATCACACACACAAAACATCTGCCAGGCAATACTCAGAAAACCTTCATGAAAAAGTACATTTGAAAAGATGCAACATGTCATGATCGATGAAGCTAAGAATTTCCACATTGACAACAGAGACTACTATGAGAAGAAAAGAACATCACCGAAAGGACAAATATTGCCCAGGAATTTTTTCTGGATTTTCTTGGTCTACTTTCTGACTCGCCACTTGGATTCAGGGGCTCCCTACTCCTTACCCTTACATTCAGGAATAGAGTGTGCCAGAGTGGTTTGTGATGATATCCAAAAGCAAAGAGCAGTGTAGGAGGTCAGAGAAAATTCTCCACCTAACATCCCGTGAGTCTCGGGGGGCTTCCTGGACTTAGAGTGTGGATGGCCCTTTAGAGATTAGAGTGCATTGTATCTGGAACATGAGGAGATCCATGTGGCAGAACTGTGCCAGATCTTTTTTTAAAAAGAATCACTCCTGCAAGGGGTTGACCATTTAATAAGCACAGCGGACAAAGCTCCTGAAAGAAGCGAGGAAGCAAAGGGTACGGTCCAGAGCAACAAGACATCTGAGGGGCTTGATGAACACATCAGGTTGGACAGTGACGTCTGCTCCAAACTTGGGAAGGGAGGTCACGTTTGAGATCACTCTAAGGGAGGTCACATCTGAGATCACTCTAAGGGAGGTCATGTCTGAGAGCACTCCAAGGGAGGTCATGTTTGAGATCCCTCTAAGGGTGGCTGGGACAACTGTTGCACAGACACTTATGTTCTCTCCAGCCTCCAGGATGGAAACACATCTGTATATTCAGAAGGATGATAACTGATTGGAAGGCCTCCTGTCTAAGAAGAAACTATGCCTGTGTGTGAAACTAGCTGTTCTAGGTGCTGGGAATCCTGTGGCAGACACGAACTTGAATACATGAACAAAGGACTGTAAAAACTGGCAGAGCAAAATATGATTGTAAAATGGGCAATTTTTTTAAGCCTCACTTTACTCTCCTCCTTCCTGCTAATTTTCAGTCATTGTCCCCATGGACGAAATCAACCAGAATTCAGGTGATGATATCATCCAGTCAGCCTCTTGGGGTCCAGAACAAGATGGAGAATGGATCCCAGAGGAAAGATGATCACAACATATCTTCTCACCCTCCCAAGCATCTGTTCTTATCCTTCCTGTGGGTAAAAGGTTAATGTCCCCAACATAGTGAATGAAGCTACCATACCATGGTGTCTATTCATTCAAATGTCATCTGAAACCAAAAATGTCATCAATGCCCACTCTTCTCATCAGAAGGGGTAGGGGAGAAAGAAATATCAATTAGCACAAAACCTGGCTGCTGCTGAGCCAATTCTGGAGCTGACCTTAGGCCTCGGGTGGTAATTATAGCAGCCTTCCTTCTCCCATCAACTCCTCCAAGTTCTGCCCACCTCGGTGGGATGGGAGTCTTTACCTTGTGGGGTTAAACTTTTATTCCTGTAGAATCTTAGTCCTGGAACAGCTCTCATCCCACCCCAGTGATTGTTTGCTGACCTAGAGAAGTTCCCTCTGGCATTGTCTGGCAGGGTTACCCAAGTGGGGCAGAGGGCAGCAACCATCCATTCTGGTTGAAGGTCATGCTGTGAGTGGAGGGAAAGCCAGTGAGATAGTGGGTGGAGATGCTATGGGAATCTGAGTTGCCTGCTTTCATAACTTGTTTTGGTCTTGCAGACCCGCTTGTGTCTAGTCTCATACAAATGAGTTCCATTTTATGATGGAATTCTACTCTGTACCTTCACTGTGTGACTCAGTGGATCGGATGACCCCTAGGATGTGACGGGATGTCACTTCACACAGTTACTTGGTGCCCCATGCTCTGAGATTCCATCTCAATAGGACTCTGTGGGAAGCCAGAGACTGAATGCACATGGACGACACTCGCTGGTAGGAGTGAGCGTAGTCTTCCTCCAAAACCACAGGGATTGTTACTGGGGCTTGTTAAAGGCTTTCTTCAGAACTCTGTCTTCTACAGAGCCTTCCATTCCCATTGGGTCTGCTGGGTCATCAGGGGAAAATGGCCAGGCATCCTTGCTTTGGTCTTGCTACAGAGTCCTGCTCTCTGGACAGACTTACTGGTCACCAGAATGTAGATTAGAGCTGCATGTCCAAAATTCAGAGAAACCAACCAGCCACGAAGCTTTCCTCTTTGTTCAGTTCAGTTGCTCAGTCATGTCCAACTCTGTGACCTCATGGACTGCAGCACACAAGGCTTCCCTGTCCATCACCAAGTCCAGAGCCTGCTCAAACTCATGTCCATCGAGTCAGTGATGCCATCCAACCATCTCATCTTTTGTCATCACCTTCTCTTCCTGCATTCAAGCTTTCCCAGCATCAGAGTCTTTTCCAATGGGGCAGTTCTTCCCACCAGGTGGTCAAAGTACTGGAGCTTCAGCTTCAGCACCAGTCCTTACAATGAATATTCAGGACTGATTTCCTTTAAGATTGACTGGTTTGATCTCCTTGCAGTCCAAGGGACTCTCAAGAGTATTCAAAAGCACAGTTCAAAAGCATCAATTCTCTGGCACTCAGCTTTCTTTATAGTCCAACTCTCACATCCATATATGACTACTGGAAAAACCATAGCTTTGACTAGACGGACCTTTATTGGCAAAGTAATGTCTCTGCTTTTTAATATGCTGTCTAGGTTGGTCATAGCTTTTCTCCCAAGGATCAAGCATCTTTTTTAATCTCATGGCTGCAGTCACCATCTGAAATGATTTTGGAGCCCGAGAAAGTAAAGGTTGTCACTGTTTCTGTTGTTTCCCCATCAATTTGCCATGAAGTGATGGGACCAGGTGCCATGATCTTGGTTTTTTTGAATGTTGAGTTTTAAGCCAACTTTTTCACTCTCTTCTTTCACTTTCATCAAGATGCCCTTTAGTTCTTCTTAGCTTTCTGTCATGAGGGTGCATATCTGAGGTTATTGATATTTCTCCTGGCAATCTTGATGTCAGCTTGTGCCTAGTCCAGCCTGGCATTTCGTATGATGTACTCTGCATCTAAGTTAAATAAGCAGGGTGACAATATACAGCCTTAACATACTCCTTTCCCAATTTAGAACCAGTCTGTTGTTCCCTGTCCTGCTGCTTCTTGACTTGCATACAGGTTTCTCATTAAGGTTGTCACTGTTTCTGTTGTTTCCCCATCAATTTGCCATGAAGTGATGGGACCAGGTGCCATGATCTTGGTTTTTTTGAATGTTGAGTTTTAAGCCAACTTTTTCACTCTCTTCTTTCACTTTCATCAAGATGCCCTTTAGTTCTTCTTAGCTTTCTGTCATGAGGGTGCATATCTGAGGTTATTGATATTTCTCCTGGCAATCTTGATGTCAGCTTGTGCCTAGTCCAGCCTGGCATTTCGTATGATGTACTCTGCATCTAAGTTAAATAAGCAGGGTGACAATATACAGCCTTAACATACTCCTTTCCCAATTTAGAACCAGTCTGTTGTTCCCTGTCCTGCTGCTTCTTGACTTGCATACAGGTTTCTCATGAGGCAGGTAAGGTGGTCTGGTATTCTTATCTCTTTAAGAATTTTCCAGTTTGTTGTGATCCACACAGTCAAAGGCTTTGGCATAGTCAATAAAGCAGAAGCAGATATTTCTCTGGAACTCTCTTGCTTTTTCGAGTGCCCTCTTTGTAGTGGGCACTGAAAAGTGCTGCAGCTCACTTCTTGGTTTTTACCCAAAGAGGTTCAAGACATGCCCACACATGGACTTCCCTGGTGGTCCTGTCCACTTGGCCTGGAGGGTCGGTCTAAAGCAAAGCTCAAAGTTGACTTTCAGGTTGAAATACTAGTACCCGGAGGCTGCGGTGTAGAGCTGCGGAGCAGACACTTTCGGGTGTTCTGTGCTCACTGGTCATCCGTGTCCAGACCCGCATCCCATTTCAGAAAGCTGGGGTTCGGGAGGCGGCCTTGAGACCCACCCCTGGGCCTGGCCCCCATGGGGCTGCTACGTGGACCTCACTCCTTCTGCCCATTTGAGGAGCCGGAAGGCCCATGAGTTGGAGAAGAGGCCCACTGTGGTCAACCTTTGTATTTTCTGGAGCAGAAGTTCATAGGCAGCAAGAGCACGTGAATATGTTTGGGAAAGGCCCTTTGAAACCTTTGAGAGTGAATTTTTAAATTTAAGATTTAAAAAATCTTTATATTATCTGAATTTGGGAAATTGCTAATTTTTCTTATTCCTTAAGGCATGATTTTTACAAGACTTAGTCTAATGCAATATATAATATGTATTTAAAACTACAATCACAGTTTAAAAATCCTGCAGTCTCTTCTTAAATGTCAACATTGACTGTTTTCCTTGACATAAATTAAGGGATTGAGTCTTTGTCTTTTCTCACAAAAGATCAAAGGACTGTTTTATAAACTGCCTTAAAATCATTACTGTTTTCAAACCATTTAGGTCCTAACATTGTATATTTTATTTAGTGGTTTGGATCTGTGTCTGAAAGAGTTCTGAGTGTCCGGAGCAGGCTCTGAAGCTACTCTCCTCAAATAGGACGGGAACCCAGCTGCACCTCAGATTAGAATTTGAACCCAGGATCCCTGGTTCAGGAGGGGATTCAAGCCCACTGTCTTTCAATTAAAGCAGCTCATCTGGTGTCAGACTTATTGAAGCTCAGGTTTTATCTCCTCACAGAAAGAAGTCAATGTGAGGCAAAGCAGTTGGCAAAGAGTGAGTTTATTAGCATAGGATGCTTGTGAGAGATACTAGTGGGCAGGCAAGGGAGTGCAACCCCAAGAACAAAGAGGGCTACATTTTTGTAATCAAAGAAAGAGTGGGGAGGGGAGAGCACCATCATTTTCTCTTTCTCAAGTAGACATGGAGTCTTGTTACCAAACGTTAGGTCTGTGTGCCTGACACACAGTGAGGCCAAGCAATACCAAAACATCAGTTTGGAGCAGAGAGAGGTTTATTGCAGGGCCATGCAAGGAGATGGGTAGCTCATGTCTTAAAAACCCTGAACTCCCAGAAAGCTTTCAGCAAAGCCCTTTTATAGGAAAGGTGAGGGGAGGGGTGTGGTTAGTTATTGCAAACTTCTCAGAACCAGGTCACAGTCAGATCATAATGTCCTGTAAACCTCCACCAAAACAAATGTTATTCTCTGTTCTGACAAGAAAGGGCAAGGTCCCAAGACTCAGCTTTCACTTCCCCAGGCCCAGGCCCTGGCTAAGAGGAGGGACTGCCTGTGCAGACCAGTTACCCTGCCTGGGAGTATTCATCCAGTACCTGGTCTGGGTCCTTTCACCAGGGCCTGGGCCTCGCTAGTGAGCAGCCCCCATGAGGGCTGTGGAGCTCTACAAGATACAGCTCTCACCCTGTCCCTGAGACCCCCAACTCACCTGCCAGTCCTGAGGCTGGAGGGCCTGGAGGGCCCTGGGGAAAAGGCCGTGATCCACCTCTCACCACACCCTCTGCTGCCAGGACCACTGTGAGGCTGACTGCTACGGAGTGGGACCTCTGGCTAAGGGTTGAGCACTAACAACTGCATGCCTACCCCGCCCTTGTTGCAGGCTTATATAGTTAATTTCCCTCGATCCCTGTATGATATAAGCAGGACTGTCAGGGTGCTATTCAGATCATATATATTAGCAAAAGTGTGGTAACATATTCTAGAATATGGTAATCCATCTCAGTATAAAGTCCTCTTTCACCTGGGTTCTTTCTCCTTTCATCTATATTCCTGTCTTAGCTACATGCAGAAATGCTGCTCTTCAGCATTTCTGACTTCATGGAACAAGATTCAGACCCCATGTCTGTTGTCTTATGTTTTAACTGTAAGGTCTTGTGGCTTGAGTGCGTCTAGTGTTTAGATGCACCTGGCCTCGCTTCAAGGTAAAGTATTGTTGCTAGGTTATTGGATTCTTTTCTTGAGTGGTCATTACCTTAGAACAGTCTCCCAGACCCCCCTAAAATTCCTTTTCTTTCTTTAATCCTCTAGTGGTATTTCAAAACAATTTAATTAGCCTACTCTAGACCTATTTCATTTTCATTGCTGAATAATATTCCATCATGTGAGTATACTATATTTATCCATTGTTGTATCAATAGATAATTTGGTTGTTTTCTGTTTGGGACCATTGAGGATAGTTAATTATGTGTACATGTTGGCATATCTCTAAATATATATTAAAAAAGTATGACTAGAAGTGAAGGTAAATGAATATACATTTTTAAGAAGACCCTGAAATGGACTTTATTTTTATGAACTTTTAAAGAAGTTGCCATTGATTTTCTTTTGTCTGATATAAAATCAGGATTTCCTTTTCCAATGTGCATGCATATCACCTCTTTGAACCTCAAAAGTCATGACTTTTGAAAGGAAAAGTGAGGAAAGAGAGGTTTGATTGTTTATTGGTTCAAGAATGGAAGTGGGGCTGTGAGAAAGAAGATTTGATCAGGGAACTATTATAAGATTGGGGAGGCAGGGAAAAGTGGCAGTAAATTAGAGAGGACCCACATGCACATGAGAAAAAGGAATTTCCTGAATAAGTAAGTGTGAATTCATAATCAGGAAGGGAAACAAGAGCCTTGAATGGGAACACAAGAAAGGATGTGAAGATAACAAACTATTAAATCAAACAGCCTTCTGCACCAGCATCTGGTAGGTCTGCTAAGCCAGGGCATCTCTTTGTGGACTGCAGGATATTCAAGATAGGCAGAGGGAAAGAGGGGCAATGTCTAGAGGAATTAGTAAATCAGGCATCCGCAAATCAGAAGGTACCTCTCTCTCCCCAGATACTAAAACAATAACCTCCCTTTCCTCCTTCCCCATCTCCTCCCACCTCAGCAAACATGGAAATCACTGTTGATTTTGCTCCTTGACCTCAGTCTTCTCACCCAATCCATGCTGCCTGTTCTTTGAGGCCAGCTGTCTCACACAGCTGTCCTTCACCTGCCTGGAATTGGGCACAAACGCTGCACAGCAGAATCATTCCACCTCCACGCACAGACATATCCATGGAGGAGCCCCCTGACTGTGCATTTCAAGGAATGTGATAGCATAGCATCTCCCAGCTCTGGGTTCAGAAGTGATGGACAGGCAACCTCCTAATACAGTGATCAATAGAAGCACTGGTGGCGGTAAGATCTAGGTTCTCTTTTCACTTCCAGTGACGTGACTTGATGGCTCTTATCATGCACACCAAAAAATATGTACCCTCCCTCAGTGTTTATAAATGCAGAAACACTGAGGAGATACTCAGGAAAGCATCGGGACTCCTTTGTTGAGAACATCTTAAATTCAACCCGTGTGGACTTTAAGTAAGGTTGAGCTTTTCCAGGTACTGAAGGTGGTGAGCACTATCAAATGAAGCCGCAGCTGAAGCCTGTATGTTACCTTTATTTTGTACATGATCCTGAGCTTTCTATGGGCTTAACACACTGGAACATTTGTAAGAGTCTGAATCCCGCCTTTGAGGAATGCCAGTGCTTCCTGAGAATTCATGAGAACAGTAGATATTCTCTGCCTGTGGTGCAAAGAGGGGCACAGGTAGCTAGTCCTGTAACCGAGGCCTCTGATGGTCCATGATTTCACAGAAATCAGAAAGACATCTCCCGGGTGCAACTCATCTGAACAGCTTTTTGAAGGTTGAAGGCAGATACAGTCATACTCCATGGCTTTCATAATCATAGACTTTGTTCTCAGTCTCAGCCTTGGTCACCCCGCCTCCAGAATTCAGCAGGCAGATGTTGCATGCACGATGCTTGCTTTCTGCTTTCTTCCACAGTTGAGGGTTCATTCCACTCCTGTGCTCATTCCTAGGGGTGACTTTTCCTGCGTTTAAAACATACACAGCAAAACTCATTTTCAAATCAGTCTTGAGACTCATCTTCTCAACACTTGTGCTGTTCTTACCCTGAAATGTTCTCCTAAAATATAGGAAGACACACCATTAGAATAGGACAAGCACAGGGAAGGCAAGCAAATTACTATTTTGAGGCTGCTCTTCTGAAGTTGGTTCACTTCGTTTATTCCCACAGAACTTGAGCCCAGATTCATTCAGGAATTAAGTGCACAGGACAGGTGGAGAAGCCAAGCCTGACATGAGCCCATTGCCACCAGAGAAATGGTCAAGAGGTGATTTTTCTGCTGTGATTTTGGTAACAGTTTCTGGAACATTCTCCTTGGACCTGGAAGCTTTCAGGGTCAGGGTGTTTCTAGGGTGCGCTGATGCATACGGCTTTTCTTGGTGCTTTGTCTTTCTTCTCTCACTTAGACCTGGGCAATCTCAGATTATTTTATAGCCCAAGTTTTGAAAGGAGCAAATCTGATTGAGTTTGTTACTTATCTTTATTTCAATGGAACAAATTCTTTAGATTTCTCTGGTCCAAGAGGTTCCCATCTTGTGAAGGAAAAAAATATATTATATACTTTAATATATTATATTTGACATAATAAAAATATATCATATACACACACACATTTAGTTTGTTTGGAACTAACAAATTATTGACTGTTTGTTGGGAACAACCAGGCTGGCAGGTTGAGGTGTGTTTCATCATTTCCTAAATGCAATCCAGTTGTCCCAGCAAATAAGACTGGAACCACTGGATATCTACATACAAAAGAAAGGAACTTCAATTCGTAGTCTTTATATCATGTACAGAAGTGTACTTAAAATATTTCATAAACCTAAATGTAAAGCCTAAAATCATGTGGAAATAAATGAAGACTGCCCAAATGGTAACAGGTAGAGCTCTGTTTACTCAGAGCTCAGTATATTAAGGCAATCAGCCATGATCATTTGTTTGTGACGGCAGAAACTTGGAAGCTTTATAGTGAAAAGACAGAGAGAGTGCTCAGGGATGACCTGATTTGAGGTTGTTCTAAGGAAGCTGCATTGTGGCTTAGCTGGTAAAGAATCTGCCTGCAATGCGGGAGACTTGGGTTTGATATACGGGTTGGGAAGATCCCCAGGAGGAGGGAAAGGCTACTCACTCCAGTATTCTGGCAGTCCATGGGGTTGCAAAGAGTCAGACATGACTGAGAGAGTTTCACTTAAGGAAACTGGAAGTGGGCTTACTGGAAGTGGGTTACCGCATGTCACTGGTTTAGAGATCTTATTTAGCTTTGTTTGGTTGGGCCAGAGTTGAAAGTGGAAGAAGCAAGTTCACAGCTGTTGATCAAGTCCTGACTACTTTTGACTAGTTGCTGCAGGGTTGTGGTTAGGCTAGGAAGTCAGAGTTGTGAGTCAGGTTTGAGTCACAACTAAAAGCTATGATCAGAGGTCTGTTCTGATATATGGTTTGGCCAGTATCCATTTGTATATTCAGTCTCTCAACTTCTAAACTTCCGGAGGAAAACAGAATTTTTACCTCGGGTTCAGCAAACAATTCTTAGAGCTGACACCAAATGCACAATACATAAAAGAAAAAAATTGATTTGTTGGACTTTAAAAATGCCTCCTTAACAGTGAAAGACACTCTTAAGAGAATTAAAATATGAGCCCTTGGCCAGAAGAAACTATGTGTAATTGATTATATGATAAAGAACTTGTATCTCGACTATACCTAGAACTCTTGAAAGGCAATAACAGGAAAACAATTTAAAAATGCATAAAAGAGGGAATTCTCTGGCAGTCCAGTGGTTAGGGCTCCACCTTGCCACTGCAGGGGGCTTAGGTTTGATCCCTGGTCAAGGAACTAAAGACCCCACAAGCTGTGTGGTACACTCAAAAATTAAATAAATAAATAAATATCTTTTTAAAAACTATAATGAGGTAACATTATTGGTCATTAGGGAAATACCAATTAAAACTACCCACCCATTGGAATGGTGAAAATGATTTAACCATACCAGGTGTCTGCAAGGATATGGAGGAAAGGGAACTCTCATATTGTTGTAGCCATGCGTTCTGAGAAACAAACTCACTCAGAAGGACAAGGCAGATAGTGGAGCGCAGTGTATTACACCGGCGGGCCCAAGGCAGAGTCTCCTCTTAGCCAAGGACCCCGGCCAGTTTTTGTGAAAACCTTATATACCCTAAGTGTACATGTTCAAACCCACCTCCCCAAATTCTCTGAAACGAGTCTGAACAAAGGAAAAGAAAGATACAATCAAAGTTAACCCATGATTCACAAGCCTTAAACCTGTGATTCGTATGCCTTAAGCCTTGGTAGTTAACAGTGGACAATTATCAATAGGCCTGTGGTCATACCCCAATAAACATAATACATTTATATTCTATTTGGTTACACAGATAATTAGGGTATTCTTTTAAGCAATGGAAAGTCTAGATCTGAGCTCTGGGGCTCTTCCATGGGGGGTGGGTGTCTGGTTTTCCAGTTGGTATGTCGTTTCCATAAATACCGGGCATATAGGTCAAAGTCCCCAGTCCGGCCCAAGATGGAGTCCTTCTTTCAAGATGGAGCCTGTTCTGTCTGTTTCTCCCTTCAATAACACTTTTATTTGTAACAGTCATAAACTGGAAAACCCAAATGCCTAACAACAGAAACAAATGTTAGTTATCCATATGATGAATTATTACTCCCTATAAAAAAGGAAAGAACTATTGGTACCCACAACATGAATGATTCTCAGAATAGTTATTCTGAGTGAAAGATGCCAGACAAAAAAGGAGTGTGTATTTGATGCCATTGTATAAAAGTCTAGAAAATGCAAACTCTTCTGTAGTGACAGGTAGCAAATCAATTGTTTCTTGCAGATGGTAGCAGAGAATGGAAAAGTGGGAGAGAGAGACTGCAAAAAGGATGATATGTATGTTCAATATCTTGGTTGCAGTGATGGTTTCATATGTCAACATTTATATAATTTTACACGTTAGATACATGCAGGAGACTTCCCTGGTGGTCCAGTGACTAAGACTCTGAGCTCCCAAAGCAGGCACCCAGGCTCAATCCCTGGTCAGGGAAATAGATCCCACATACTGCAAATAAGAGTTTCCATGCCACAACTATAGATCCCCCATGCCGCTACTAAGACCCAGCACAGCCAAATAAATAAATAAATATTTAAATATGTGCAGTTTGTTATTTGTCAAAAACACCCAAATAATGCTATTAAAAATGACATACATGAAGTATTTCGAGAAAATAAGTAAAAGGATTTTATCATCCAGGAAGTCCCCCGCATACAAAGATTTCCGTTTCTTAAGTCCAATTTGTAAGTCCAACAAAGTTAGCCTAGGTACCCAACTAACACAATCAGTTATACGGTAGTGTGCTGAAATAGGTGTAAATACTTTCACACAAATAATACATAAAAAGCAACCAAACACAAAAAAATAAAACATTTTTAATCTTGCGGTACCAGCGACATCACGCTGCTTTTACACTGATTTCCTGGCATCCTGGGCTTGAAATAAAGGTGCTCCATTACTGTCCTCTGTACAGTGCTGGGCAGTAAAGTACACGAAAGCACAACCACTTGTGGAAGATGCGCACTGTTGACTGAAAAAAAGGTACAACATGAGAGTTGTGGGTTAAGTTCTATTTGGGGCAAAATGAGGACTGCAGCCCAGGAGGCAGCATCTCAGAGAGCGCTGAGGGTCTGCTCCAAAGCGGCAGCGGGGGAAAGTCAATATATAAGGTTTTGGTGAAAGGGGAGTTCGATACCCTGAAGCACTCATTTTACAAAAGGCTTTTTTTAGTTCTGAGGGTCTGATGTCACCATGAAGGGATTTAGTGCTTCTCCAAATATGAGGAGATGGAAGGCTTGAGATCATAAAATCTGTTCCTAAAAACATCGACTGTCTAAAGACCTATCCCACCAGATTCCCTGGAGCACAGGGCGCCTCACTCTACCCTGAACTCCCTCAGGGGCTGTTGAAGGTCAGTAGCTATCGCGGCGTGGGGTTCACTCCGTAGGGGCAGATGGCAAACGCCTTGTCATTGGCAGGGCCCTTGGTAAGTGCCAATTTGTAGCTGACAAGACATATGACAAATGTATGCCAGGCACGTGAACCAACTTAAACATGTGAATGCACATTTACATCGTTGAAAGTTTGAAACTTGAAGATTTGTGTATGGAGCCTTTGTGGTTCAGTTACCCGGTCGTGTCCAACTCTGCGACCCCATGGACTGCAGCATGCCAGGCCTCCCTGTCCCTCACCGTCTCCTGAAGTTTGCCTAAGTTCATGTCCTTTGCATCGGTGATGCCATCCCAATGGATCTAACCAGAAAGTAGGGGTCCAACCAGAAAGTAGGGGCCTTACTGTAATATAATTAGTGCACAAATCAGCAGGCTGTTTATGTGCCTTCTATTGTAAGTGTTTTCCCATAGGAACTATATCTCTGATAGAATTAGTGGTATAGAGTCTGAAATTCTGCATACTCTAGATGGAGGCCTTTGCCCCCATATTCATTTGATAACAATCACCACCCCACCCTATCCTTTGTTTAGTATATTGTAAAGTTACACTGCTCACACCTGCCAAGTCCTTTCTCACTGGAAATCAAGTGCTTGGTGTAGAAAACTGCAGGCCCGTCTAACTACTACTGAAAATTACCTCAACAAAATAGCATAAACTGCTCTTTCCTCCCTTATAGGTGTATTAAAACAGAAAGAGTTTCATTTCATAAAACTGCTCTTACAGATTTCTTTTCCTAGCAAAGGAATCCTTCAAGACACCTGGGCTTCAGAGGCTGTTACTCTGACCTATGAACTGTGTATTAACCTTGAGAGATACTGTTAACTATGAATCATTGTTTACTTAACGTCCTGTTGCCAAGACAAGAATACTGAGATTGGTTTCTGTTTTCTGATAGACATACACACCTTGAGATTTCACAGTCAGGGCGCAAGTGGGTCATCTTATTTCACTCTCTGTCCACTTGTAAGAATGGCCTAAAATTTGTAATTGCTCATTTCCCTATTTAAACAAAAGACTTGAAGAGTTGTGACATTTAAATGAACTCTTTTGACACAGGAAGCTGTCAGGCTTAGTGGCTCATCTTTCCTGCTCCTTTGGCCACGAGAACTCTCATCTTTGCACCTCACAGACTGAAATAGAATCAGTTTCTATTTCCCCAACCAAGGTAGGTGTAGCTTCGCCACATTCCAATACAGCAAGGTCAGGCAAACGTTAGTCACAGTCCCATGTCCTTCTAGCAGCTTCCCTCTGGAGACCCACTATGGGCCTGGGAACTGGGAGGAGCTACCACAATAGTCCCACTATCAAGCATCTCCTCCCTACCTTACTAGTCCTCAAGAATTTCCTTCTGACAGTTACACGCAGAAGGAAATGGAATCACAGAAGCCTAGCCTCTGCAGACAGAACACACCAGACTCTCGTTAGCCATTTGATGGGGGGAGGCCAGTACAGGGCTTTGAAGGCCATGTGTAATTAACTGGGCACTACAAGGCTTGGTTTGGTGAGATTTAGGCCATGATACTGTGTATCACATCCAGAGTGATGGAACATTTGACCATCCACTGCTAATTTTGAAGACAGAAGGGATCACAAGCTAGGGTGAAGGAGGAAACAGAACAGGCTCGAACTTCTGCCTGACCTTCCTGAACTGGAAGATGACGAAGCTATGCCTACCTTGGCTGGGGAAATAGAAACTGATTCCATTTCACTCTATGAGGGGCAAAGTCTGTGGACTTTGAGCTATATACCCAGTATCTATGAAAACGACATACCAACTGGAAAACCAGGCCCCCAGAAGGAAGAGGCCCAGTGTTCTCCATCNAGGATGAGATGGCTGGATGGCATCACCGACTTGATGGACGTGAGTCTGAGTGAACTCTGGGAGTTGGTGATGGACAGGGAGGCCTGGCATGCTGTGATTCTTGAGGTCACAAAGAGTCAGACATGACTGAGCGACTGAACTGAACTGAACTGAGGGCATAGTAGGTACTCAATGCTTGCTATTTGGGGGATGAATCAATTAATTGGTATAGTACTTTCCAAATACAGTCATAGAAAGTCACCTTTACCTTGGCATTTTAAAGACTCTTAGAAGTCTGTCAATTCTGTTTAACCTTGTTTAAGACCTTCCTGTTTCACATAATTGTTTAAATGTGATAAACTTTTTTTCCAATAGATCACTAGTAAAAGCTTATATAATATTGCTCTGTTGAACCTGGGCTTGGGAACCAGGCTTTGTTCTTACATTTTCTCTGTTTTTTTATGATATCCTTATCAGATTTTGAGGTAAGAGTCCTTCCAGCTTTATAATTAAGTGGAAATTTTAAGCTTATCCATATGATCTGAAACAGTTTTAAAGTTAAAATAAGGTCATTAATTATTTCCTTGAAATCTTGAGAGAAACTTAAAATATCTAGATCTAGTGTCAATGGTCAAGGTCATAATTTTGACAGTCTTCTGTGTTTTTCTAAGATCCATGAAGATTTTATACCTTTTCATAAATTATTAAATTTTTTTCTGGAAATTAACTCACTTAATATGATTTATGTATAGTATAATATTTAAAAAATATTCTCATATTTTAAAGTCTGTGTATACGCTTTTATGGTACTTTAATCATTCCTAATGTTTACATGTCTGTGTTTTTCATTATTTGGTTACATTTTGGTCTCTTGGTAAATATGCCAGAGTTTATATTTTATATCTGTCTCTATTACTTGATTTAATTTATTAATACAGCTATTTGATGGTAGGGAGACTTGGTTCTAATACCTTTTTAATTCCTTTTATGTGGTTTAATAAATTCCTCCATAAGGGAAATTTGTTTTCACTTTAGTTGAATTATAGCAAAAAAAAAAAAAAGTATGTGGGAGTCTACACTTCAGAATATATTGAGATTCCCACATAATAGAGCAAGCTCATTTTTGGTAAATTTTCATTTTATAAAAATCATTCCTAATGTTTACATGTCTGTGTTTTTCATTATTTGGTTACATTTTGGTCTCTTGGTAAATATGCCAGAGTTTATATTTTATATCTGTCTCTATTACTTGATTTAATTTATTAATACAGCTATTTGATGGTAGGGAGACTTGGTTCTAATACCTTTTTAATTCCTTTTATGTGGTTTAATAAATTCCTCCATAAGGGAAATTTGTTTTCACTTTAGTTGAATTATAGCAAAAAAAAAAAAAAGTATGTGGGAGTCTACACTTCAGAATATATTGAGATTCCCACATAATAGAGCAAGCTCATTTTTGGTAAATTTTCATTTTATAAATGTTTTGGAGCATTTATAGAATACAGGTTTTATTTATATTTATAATCAAGCCAGATAACTGCATTATCAATGTTCTCTTTAGTTTTTGATGGTACTTTACATTATTAAAACAATCATATTGATTGTCCTTTATTTCTACTAATTTTTTATTTACACATTCTTGTGCAGTATTAACTGAAGTATAAAACTTTATGGCCGTTATATCAACTTTGTGAAAAATTTGCTTCTGTTGTCATAATTAAAGTTGGCCTGGACTTTTGTCCCTTTTCTACTACTTTTGTCGAGTTTTAATAACAAAGTTATGTTAGTCTATTAAAGAAGCAGCCCAGAAGAGATGTATCTACATTTTCCTATTCTCTAAAAGACTTTGTGTAAGATTAGATCTTTTCAATATCTTTGATAGAACTTGCTGGAAAAGCCATCTGAACTCATAGTTTCTTTGTGGGAAAAGTTTTACTGGGCTTTATAAATGAATTCAATTCAACTTCTCATTATGTTTTGTTAAAGAAATATTTATGCTTACTTCATACTTCCAACATTGTTTCTGAGAGGTCAGAATCAGTCTGTGTTGTTCCTACCTATTTAGTCTTTGCATTTAAGATTTTCTTGATGTCTTTGTTTTCTGCAGCTTCACTCTGATGTATATAGGTCTGGATTTGCTTTTACTCATCCTATGAATTTTTCTTGAGGTTATTGAATAAGTACTGTTTTCTTTCATCAACCTGAATTCAAATATCAGTTCATTTTAAATACTGCTTCTTTCCTATTCTTCTGGAAATCAAATTAATGTATGTTACACTATGTCTTTTAACGTCTCTTATCTTGCCCAATGTATGTTTCATGTTTTTGTCTCCCCACATTTCATTTCAGCTGTTTTCTTTTAATCTATCTTCTAGTTTTTTAATTTTCTCTTTAGTAGTGTTAAACTCACCTATTGAGTCCTTAATTTTATTATTGTATTGTTCATTTCTACAACTTCCAGTTAATTTTCAGGTCTTTAGTGTCACATTTTACTTTTTTCCAATTGCTTATTATAATACTTAAATTCAGCTTTTATCTCATTGATCATAGTAACTATAACTACATTACTTTATGTGTAATGTAAAGTATATTATATAATTCATAAATACAGATTTTATTTCCATTGTCTATGGTCTTTGATTATGATTTTAACTATTGTTGCCTTTTTTTCTGTGTTATATAGTCTTATTATTTGCTAAAAATTTTATTTGAAAATTTATTTTTGAGGAATAATTTGAGACTTATGTATCTTCTAACAGAGAGGAATATGCTTTTCTAGTGACCAGTACTTAAGAGTGAAAGTGGTCTTAGACAAGGCTTAGGGATTTTCTAAGCTACCTAATTGACCTGTCAGAATGTCCTAACGTAACAGTGCTGCCCCCAAGTTTCCCCACCACCAACAGAGTATATGCTGTGTTAAGTTTCTACCTTTAGTGAGTGAAAGTCGCTCAGTCGTGTCTGACTCTTTGCAACTCCATGGACTGTAAAGTCCATGGAATTCTCCAGGTCAGAATACTGGAGTGGGTAGCCTTTCCCTTCTCCAGGGGATCTTCCCAACCCAGGGACCGAACCTAGGTCTATCCACATTGCAGGCAGATTCTTTATCAGCTAAGCCACAAAGGAAACCCATGACTACTGGAGTGGGTAGCTTCTTCCTTCTTCTGTGGATCTTTATGACCCAGGAATCGAACCAATGTCTCCTGCATTGCAGGCAGATTCCTTACCAACTGGCCTAGGAGGGAAGCAAATAGCTTTTCTACCCTTGATGGGCACTAAATTCAGATTCATTCTTTCAGCTCCTGAAATTTACATAAAATATCTTCTTGTCTTTCAGTGCTTACCCCCCAAATAGGCAAATTAGTATAAAAGCAACAGCCAGGGAAGAGGGAATACTCTTCAGGGTATTGAATCCTGGTATCTTCAGCACCTAAACCACTGCCGCTTCTCAATTTCAGGAACTCCCCCTCTCAAATGCTTCTCCTGCATAGGCAGTGTGCCTGAAAAGAAGGTCCCTAAGAGTTGACTCATTGGAAAAGACTCTGATGCTGGGAGGGATTGGGAGCAGGAGGAGAAGGGGATGACAGAGGATGGGATGGCTGAATGGCATCACTGACTCGATAGACATGAGTCTGAGTGAACTCCAGGATTTGGTGCTGGACAGGGAGGCCTGGTGTGCTGCAATTCATGGGGTCGCAAAGAGTCGGACATGACTGAGCGACTGAAGTGAACTGAATGGATCTCTTTTTATTTTATCCTTTCAGCAAGAAATTCCATAATGTCTTGTTGGGTGATGTTATTGGGTTGGCCCAAAAGTCTGTTTGGGTTTCCTGTAACTGTTACAGAAAAAACCCAAACAGAAATTAAGATCTTTTCTGGCGTTTTCCACCAAATATTTTGGTGGTCTTCATGGGGTGATGCCAATGGCCTAGTCTGTCATAAGCACAAGTGGAAAGCTCTGGGCATGTTGATGTGTATGAGTTTCTGTGACTGTAACAATTAGCTTTCTTTTAAAAACTCATTTCTAGTACCAGTCTATTTCAGTTCAAGCTCTTTCTTCTGGTGGCGCCTTGTTATTCTCCTTTGAAATTATGAATTTCTATCATGTTTAATGATTTTTCGTTGACCACTCATGTTGAAAGCAGATCTAGACAGCTGAGTATTAGTGACTGATGAAGCCTCTGTTTGCAGTCCTGTTGCCTTCATCACTCTGGTTTGAAATATGGCCGCGTATATTGGATGAAAATAGACAGTTAGGCATGCCCTGTCTTAGGAGAGTGCATTCACTACATGGATTTATAGATGAACTTCACCACCACACTTTGGACCATTAATGCCAGCAAAAGGCAAAGAAGTGGACATTTTCCATGTTCAGTACAAACTAGGCATTATAAAAAGAGATAGTCTGGTATTCCCCTCTATATCACTTCAAACTTACAGTTTCCACAGGCCTTTGAAGAAAATTAACAGCATGGGCACTGAAGCCACATAACCTGAGTTCTCACTTATTAGTTGTGTAATTTGGGTCAAGTAATATAGTCCCTCTATATTTCATGTTTCTAATCTCAAGATAATAATAGTACCTACTTGGATTACTAAAGGAAGTACAATTAGAGTGATGCATGGCATTTAAGTAGTAAATGCTCAATAGATGTTGACTGTCATCATGTCCCATGTGAGATTTTAACACATAGGTTTAAAATTCCTTTTCTTTTTTTTCTATTGCTAGATATCATGATTTATGTGAGATTGTTCTCAATATTTATTTTTTTAATTAATTTTTATTTTTTAGTTTGTTTTGTTTTACAATACTGTATTCATTTTGCTATACATTGACACAAATCAGCCACGAGTGTACATGAACTCCCAGTCCCAACTTCTCCCCCCCGAACCCCCTCCCACCCCACACCATCTCTGTGGATTATCCTCGTGCATCAGTCCCCAGCATCCTGCATCCTGCATCGAACCTAGACTGGTGATTCGTTTCACTTATAATATCATACATGTTACACTGCCACTCTGCCAACCCATCCCACCCTCTCCCTCTCCTACAGAGTCCAAAAGTCCTTTCTATACATCTGTGTCTCTTTTGCTGTCTTGCGTACAGGTTTATCATTACCATCATTCTAAATTCCATATATATGTGTGAGTATACTGTATTGGTGTTTTTCTTNCGATTCGTTTCACTTATGATATCACACATGTTACACTGCCACTCTGCCAACCCATCCCACCCTCTCCCTCTCCTACAGAGTCCAAAAGTCCTTTCTATACATCTGTGTCTCTTTTGCTGTCTCGCATACAGGGTTATCATTACCATATTTCTAAATTCCATATATATGTGTAAGTATACTGTATTGGTGTTTTCCTTTCTGGATTACTTCACTCTGTATAATCGGCTCCAGCATCATCCACCTCATTAGAACTGATTCAAATGTATTCTTTTTAATGGCTGAGTAATACTCCATTGTGTATATGTACCACAGCTTTCTTATCTATTCATCTGCTGAAGGACATCTAGGTTGATTCCATGTCCTGGCTATTGTAAACAGTGCCGCAATGAACACGTGTTGGGGTACACGTGTCTCTTTCAATTCTGGTTTCCTCGGTGTGTATGCCCAGCAGTGGGATTACTGGGTTATAAGGCAGTTCTATTTGCAGTTTTTTAAGGAATCTCCACACTGTTCTCCATAGTGGCTGTACTAGTTTGCATTCCCACCAACAGTGTAAGAGGGCTCCCTTTTCTCCACACCCTCTCCAGCATTTATTGCTTGTTGACTTTTGGATTGCAGCCATTCTGACTGGTGTGAATATTTAATACAAAGTTTTCCCATACAACTATTTTGCTGATAGTTATTTAAAATCCTTTTATTTTATCAACATTTGATAAAAGAACAAAATATTGAACTTCTGCAGGCTATTAGAGTAAGCTGAGCACCACAATTCTACATCTTTCTAGATAACAGAAAATTTTCTGGTTTTAATTTATAATTTTATGTCAAATTATTATACTCTAAAATATTTTCTTCAAATTTCTTTATTGTTGGCTTTTGTTAATCAGTTTACATTTACTCAGTTAGATAATTGGCACTTGGAAGTTTTGTTGTTCAAAAGAAAT
This sequence comes from Aepyceros melampus, assembly GCA_006408695.1. NCBI lineage: Eukaryota > Metazoa > Chordata > Mammalia > Artiodactyla > Bovidae > Aepyceros > Aepyceros melampus. Next base: position 253,534 of record SJXQ01007968.1, on the reverse strand, counting down.
GATCTCCTTTTGGCATCTAAAACAAGGGATATAATTTGTAGTAAGCAGGGCTGTCCTTGTCTTCTGGTGGTGGAGTCTGCTAAACTTTAAATGACTTTTTCAGTTAGAAGCAAATTAATGTGTTAAAAACTCTAGCTGAAAAGGTTGGCTACATCTACAGTCAGATGAGTAATTTACCAGAGATAGAAATTATAAGACATAATCTGATGGAAATGCTAGAAATTACGTGTGGACATAATTAAGGTTAAATGAGATCCTAATGGTAAGGAGCCTGATCCAATAGGATAAGTATCTTTATAAGACATCTCCTTTTGGCATCTAAAACAAGGGATATAATTTGTAGTAAGCAGGGCTGTCCTTGTCTTCTGGTGGTGGAGTCTGCTAAACTTTAAATGACTTTTTCAGTTAGAAGCAAATTAATGTGTTAAAAACTCTAGCTGAAAAGGTTGGCTACATCTACAGTCAGATGAGTAATTTACCAGAGATAGAAATTATAAGACATAATCTGATGGAAATGCTAGAAATTACGTGTGGACATAATTAAGGTTAAATGAGATCCTAATGGTAAGGAGCCTGATCCAATAGGATAAGTATCTTTATAAGACACCAGAAAGTGGTGTCTTCTCTCCCTGCACACGCACAGCAAAGGCCCAGGGAAGGACGTGGTGAGGAGGCAGCTGTCTACAGGCTAGGCAGAGAGCCCTCCCGGGGACCGGAGGTGGCTGGCATCTTCAACTAGGACTTTTAGCCTCCAGAATTGTGAAAAAATAAATTTCTATTGTTTAAGGTATCCAAGATATGTTTTGTTGTTATGGAAGCCTGAGCAGACTCACATAGTTGGGTAGAATTCATAGAGGATTCCAGTTAGAGAAAATCTGAACAAACACATGGAAGAAAGAATAAGGTCGGTCCATCAGGGCATGTGCAAGTGAATTAGTGGTGCTGGAATATTAAAGCAAGACCGTGATGAATGAAGAAGAATGGCAATAATGAGTAAACAATGATAAATAAACTGAGTCATTTCATGGAAGCCCTTAAATTCCATACTGAGGAACTTGGATTTTGTCCTAAAAAAGCAGATGAGAATTAAGTAGTAAATTCACAAGATGACATTTATGGGTTTTTTAAAAATTATCACTTTTAATCAACAGTTGTAGGCCATGTGAATGATGAATTTTTGTGGACATACACTGAGGGAGAGGAGATCATTAGGAAGCTATTCTAGTCTTCAAGATAACAGACAACAAAGGGTTACACCACTATATTGGAGTAAAGATGGAAAGAGCTGACATGGATCTAAATACCCCTGTAAGTAAAAATAACATCTCATTGTTGTCTTTGAGGTAAAAATTAAGAGAACAAGAGATGTAAGGAATTCTTTGCAGGCAGAAATAGATCCCAATTTTTAAATACATGGCACATACACAATCTGGGAGATTCTGGCTTCCCTGGTGGCTCAGAGGTTAAAGCGTCTGCCTCCAATGCGGGAGACCCAGGTTTGATCCCTGGGTCGGGAAGATCCTCTGGAGAAGGAAATGGCAATCCACTCCAGTATTCTTGCCTGGAGAATCCCATGGACAGAGAAGCCTAGTACATTACAGTCCACGGGGTCGCAAAGAGTCGGACACGACTGAGCGACTTCACCTTCACCTTCACCTTTTAATGGAAAATAATGCATAATTATAAAATACCCACCCTCCGCCCCGGTTTGGCTCCATGATAAATTCACCTCCACTGGTAGATTTTATGCTTAAATATCTGGATAGATCTTGTGCCACCAATTCTGCTTACATTCGTATGGAAAGGGCACAGATAGGGAGGGGGAAGCGAATGGGTTTGGTTTTGGTCATCCCCACGTAGACATCAGAGAAGCAGTTAGAAAAGTTTGAAAGGATGCTCAACATAATAATCTGAATTTTTTGAAATCTGAATTTCCAGAACAAGTGTATTAATTTAGGAGTCATCAGAGATTAAGCAGAAGTTAGAACTAAGTAAAATAATTAGATCATCCAGAGAAGACATTCAAGTATGACATTTTGAAGAACACTTTAATGGATGCAGAGACTCAATGAGAGACAGTAACATTTTAGTTCAGTGGTCTAGGTATTAAATAACAGCAGTGCTGAAAGAAATTGAAGCATGTTATTTCAGAAATTTTAGTTGACCGAGACGACTAGAACATTTTGACAACAGAGGGATTAATGAAAAGCATCAGTGAGGATGATAATGAGTTTATAGTGCTGGAGCCAGTTGAGTAGATGAAATAGGCATACTAATGCGGGAAGTCAGAACAGTTTTTGAAAAAATGGCTAATTTGAAGTGACTTCAGAATATCATAATAGAAATGCCTATTAGCAGTTGGAAATGCACCCAGCAATTGCTGACTTTGAGCTTGATATTATCTTTGTCTTTATTTTCCAATGTAAAGGGAAAAAGTTCCAAAATGTAATATCACTTGTGTAGTGAATGGCACCCCACTCCAGTACTCTTGCCTGGAAAATCCCATGGACGGAAGAGCCTAGAAGGCTGCAGCCCATGGGGTTGCTGAGGGTCGGACAAGACCGAGCGACTTCACTTTCACTTTTCACTTTCATGCATTGGAGAAGGAAATGGCAACCCACTCCAGTGTTCTTGCCTGGAGAATCCCAGGGACGGGGGAGCCTGGTGGGCTGCCATCTATGGGGTCGCACAGTGTTGGACACGACTGAAATGACTTAGCAGCAGTGCCACAGAGAAACTGGTACTCCTATAGAAGGTGAGTTCAGAATTATCAGCCAGTCAGTGGTATTCTAAGCTCTAAGAGTGGGGAAAGTTACTGCAAGAATATTCAAAGGATGCCCACAGACAAAACCTAGAGAATACCAAGAGCCAAGAGAATAGAGGATAAAAGCCAACCAAAAAGCTTTTGCTCTCTATTTCTCTCTTCCCTCATTCCCTGGCAAGTACCAAGTTGCTTTCTTCCTCTGTGGATTTATATATTCTGGATATTTTATATAAATTATATAATACGTGACCTTTTGCATTTGGCTTCTTTTACTTAGCATTACATTTTTGAAGTTTAGCCAAGTCTGTACCTTGTATCAGTACTTCATTTTTATGGCTGAATAATATTCTGTTCTGTGTCTGTGCCACAATTAATTTATGTATTCACTCGCTGATGAACATATGAGTTGTTTCCACCTTTTAGCTATTAAAATAGGACACCTGTGAACATGAATTATTTATTTGAATACCTGTTTTTGATTATTTGGGATATATACCTAGAATTGTCAGTGCAAGTAAAATTCTTTAACTTTTTGAAGATTCCTGAACTATTTTCCACAGGGAGGTAACCATTTTATATTTCTACCAGTAATGTGTAAGTTTCCTAATTTCTTCATATCCTTGCCAACACTTATATCTACTTGCTTGTTTATTTGATAACTGCCCTTGTGAGTATGGGCTTCCCTCGTGGCTCAGATGGTGAAGAATCAGCCTGCAATGCGGGATACCTGGGTTTGGGAAGATCCCCTGGAGGAGGGCATGACAACCCACTCCAGTATTCTTACCTGGAGAATTCCACTGCTAGAGGAGTCTAGCGGGCTGTGGTCCATGGGGTGGCAGAGTCAGACACAACTGAACAATTAACACTTTCATTTGTGGGTGTAAGGCAGTGTCTCATGATTCTGAGTTGCATTTCTGTTATGACTAATAATGTTGGACATCTTTCCGTGTGCTTGTCAGACATTTGTGTATCTTCTTTGGAGAAATTTCATTCAAGTTTCTGGTCATTTTTTAATTGGCTATTGGCTTGTTTTTATTTTGTTGTTGAATTGTACATGTTTTTGTGTGTGTGTTTCAAATAATAAATCCTTGTTAGATATGTGATTGCAAGTATTTTCACCCCATCTGTAGGTTGTTTTTTCACTTTCTTGGTAATGTTCTTTGCATGAGAAATTAGATTGATGTAGTCTAACTTATTTATTTATTTTTCTTTTGTTGTTTGAGCATTCAGTGTCACTTTAAGAATCCTTTGCTAAACCAAGGTCCTAAAGACTTACTCCTGGGGACTTCCCTGGAAGTTCAGTGGTTAAGATTCCATGCTTCCAATGCAAGGGGTGTGAATTCAGTCCCTGTCAGGGAACTAAGATTCCATAGCACAGCCGAAAATAATTTTTTCTATAACTTTAGTTCTTAATTTAGATCACTGATCCATTTTAAGCTAATTTTTATATATAATATGGGGTAAGGGTCCAACTTCTTTCTTTTATATGTGGGCATACAGTTGTTACCCTAGTACCATTTGTTCAAAAGACTGTCCCTGTCCCCATTAAGTGATCTTGGTACCCTTGTTGAAAATCACTTGGTCATAGAGTTAAAATTTTTTCTCTAGGCTAATTCTGTTTCATTGCTGTATATATATTTATCCTTTTTCCAGCACCACACTGTTTACTTTAGTTTTGTAATTAGTTTTGAAATCTGGAGTGAATCCTCCAAATTTGTTCTTTTTCAAGATTATTTTCACTGTTTAAGCAGTTTCAAGATTGTTTAACTTGAAATTTCATATGGATTTAAGAATTTACTTTTTTATTTCTGTGAAAAAGGCTAATAGAGTTTTGATAGGATTGCTTTGAGTTTGTAGATCATTTCACCATCTTAACAATATTAAGTCTTCAAATTCATGAACATAGTATGTCTTTCCATTTCCTTAGATTAAAAAAAAATATTTTCCTCAACTATTACAGTTTTCAGCATAAAAGTCTTTAATGTTTTTGGCCAAGTTTATTACTAGGTATTTTATTCTTTTGGATACTACTGTAAATAGAATTATTTTCTTAATTTTCTTTTTAATTCATTGCTGGTGTATAAAAGACAACTAATCTTGTGCAATGATCTTGTATCCTGCAACTTTTGAATTTATTTATTATTCTTTTTTTTTTAATTAATTTTTATTTTTTAGTTTGTTTTGCTTTACAATACTGTATTCGTTTTGTTACACATTGACATGAATTAGCCATGAGTATACATGAACTCCCAATCCCGACCCCCACCTCCACCCTCCCGCCCCACACCCTCTCTCTGGATTATCCCCGTGCATCAGTCCCTAGCATCCTGCATCCTGCATCAAACCTGGACTGGCAATTCGTTTCGCTTATGATATCACACATGTTACATTGCCACTCTGCCAACCCATCCCACCCTCTCCCTCTCCCACAGAGTCCAAAAGGCCATTTATTTTCCTATCTTGTGATACATTTTTCTGGCTTTGGTTTCACAGTAATATAGGCCTCATAGAATGAATTAGGATGTTTTCCTTCCTGCTCTATTATTTTGGAATAGTTTGAGAAAGGTTGATGTTAATTCTTCTCTATATGTTTGATAGAAATCACTAGTGAAGCTCAACCCTGGACTTTCCTCTGTTGGAAGGTTGATTACTGATAAAACAAAAAAAAAAATCCCTTGTTTTAGGTATATGCAGATTTATTATTCTTCCCAATTCAGGTTTGGTAATTTATGTATTTCTAGTTTTTATTTCTCTAAGTAATCTAATTTTTGTGTATAGTTGTTTATGATATTCTCTTATAATCCTATTTATTTCTTTTTTAATTTTAAATTTATTTTTTAATTGAAGGGTAATTGCTTTACATAATTGTGTTGGTTTCTGCCAAACATCAGATCAATAATAAAATCCCCACTTTCATTTCTGATTTTCTTTTAGTGCATCTCTCTTCTCTTAGTAAGTCTAGCTAAAAGTTTATCAATTATTTATGTTTTTGAAGAATCAACTTTTGGTTGCATTGATTCTATTATTTTGCTATTCTTTATTTTATTTATCTTTACTATTATCATTTACTTACTTCTGCCAATTTTGGCTTTAGCTTGCACTTCTTTTTCTGGTTCTTTAAGATATAAAATTTGATTATTGATTTGGGATGTTTATTTTTGTTAATGTAAGCATTTACAGCTATAAACTTCCTTGTGAGCATTGCTTTTGCAGTGTTCCATAAATTTTGATAATGTTGTTTTTGTTTTCCTTTGTTTCTGATTTCCCTTGTGATTAGTTCTTTGAGCTATTGGTTATTTGAGTGTGATTTTTAGTTTCTACATACTTATGAATTTCCAATTTTCTTTCTGTTATTGATGTCATTTCATTTCTATTGGAGAAGATAACTTTGATGATTGCAACCTTTTAAATTTATTGAGATCTGTTTTATGGCCTAACATATGCTCTATCCCTGCAAATGTTTCATGTATACTTGAGAAGAATGTGCATTATGCTATGACTATGATTTTGTGCATCAAGTAAGATATATTGGATTATAATGAAAAACACTGTACAATTATTAAAATATATGGGCTTCCCTTGTAGCTCAGTTGGAAAAGAATCTGCTTGCAATGCATGAGACCTGGGTTTGATCTCTGGGTTGGGAAGATCCCCTGGAGAAGGGAAAGGCTACCCACTCCAGTATGAAAAACACTGTACAGTCATTAAAATATCTTCATATGTTATGATAAAATAATAAATGAGACTTTAATTAAAACCTTGAGTAAGGTACCATACTCGATGGACATGAGTTTGAGTGAACTTGGGGAGTTGATGGACAGGGAGGCCTGGCGTGCTGTGATTCATGAAGTCACAAAGAGTTGGACATGATTGAGCGACTGAACTGAACTGAATCTCAAAATTGTAATACATATGAACAGTATTTTAAGATGCCTACATAATCTAATATGATATAAAAATATGTATCATTTCTTTTGGTGACAAAGCCATAGGTACTTAGTATTAATGGCATTAGTAATTAACGGAAATAACACATTTCAGCTAAAGGTTAGCGAAAATAAAGATGCCACATTTTTCTGAAGCTCATAGACATACTGAATTCTATCCTCACACCCTCTGTAGGCCTAAGAATCCTAAGTGAAGAACTTCATTTAGTGGGTTTTTCTTTAATTCAAAGCACCGCTAAGCCATTGAAAGTGCTTTTGGGGGGTTAAAGAAAGGAGAATGGGCAACTCTACCTAGCCCTACCACAAGTCATCTCCATCCTAGAGAAGAGACTTACTTTTCCCTTCTGGCGACATCTCAGTCCCAAAGTAGAATCAAATCTCAGTGTCCTGATGGAAGGAAGAGGCTTAAGCTCTTGCTTCGGCTACCGACGTCATTGCTTACCCTCATAAAATAGCTTTGGGGACAAATTCTTAGGCATTTAGTATGACTAGAAAAAAAAAAAAGTCTCATTTCTGAGGCTTAATTAGTATTAGCAGCACCAAAACATCTCTGTAGAAATGGCCTTGGGTAAGAGCAAATTAGTGTTTTTAATTATTATCATTAAAAATGAATGTTTACAGGAAATTGGGCTGAAGGCCATCTGGCCCAAGCACATTCCTAAGGGAGGCCATGAATCGCTAAAGGGGTGAAAGGGAGAGCATGGTACAGAGGGGATGGAACTATTTATAGCTTCTCAAGGCTTCAGTTGAAGTCACCAAATAGAAAGGGCATTTAAAAGTTAAAGCAAGCATCAGAGACTCAATATGAAGAAAGTGAGTATTTTGTTAAAGAAACATGTCCATACCTTCATATTAAAATATGGTTATATATATATATATATATATTTCTTCACTCCCATGTGTTTAATTTTTATTATTTGTTTTAATTGAGAGATGTAAAATAAGCCCTTTAGACTTTATTTACATGTGGCCTTGGCAGGTCATTTTATTTCAGTGGCTCTCTGAATAATACTCGATCCTTAGTTATTTCCTTGCTGTTATGTGGATGAAAGAGTTCGTACTGATGTAGTGGTGCAATATTTGGATTCCTTTAAGCATAAATAATTAATTATTTTAATAATATAAAATCATATCTTAAATATAGGATTGTGTTGTAAGGTGTTAACTTTCAGTTCAGTTCAGTCACTCAGTCGTGTCCAACTCTTTGCGATCCCATGAATCACAGCATGCCAGGCCTCCCTGTCCATCACCAACTCCCAGAGTTCACTCAAACTCATGTCCATCGAGTTGGTGATACCATCCAGCCATCTCATCCTCTGTTGTCCCCTTCTCCTCCTGCCCCCAATCCCTCTCAACATCACAGTCTTTTCCAATGAGTCAACTGTTTGCATGAGGTGGCCAAAGTATTGGAGTTTCAGCTTTAGCATCATTCCTTCCAAAGAACACCCTGGGCTGATCTCCTTTAGGATGGACTGGTTGGATCTCCTTGCAGTCCAAGGGACTCTCAAGAGTCTTGAGGAACCTATATGCAGATCAGGAAGCAACAGTTAGAACTGGACATGGAACAACAGACTGGTTCCAAATAGGAAAAGGAGTACATCAAGGCTGTATATTGTCGCCCTGCTTATTTAACTTATATGCAGAATACATCATGAGAAACGCTGGGCTGGAAGAAACACAAGCTGGAATCAAGATTGCCAGGAGAAATATCAATAACCTCAGATATGCAGATGACACCACCCTTATGGCAGAAAATGAAGAGGAACTAAAAAGCCTCTTGATAAAAGTGAAAGAGGAGAGTGAAAAAGTTGGCTTAAAGCTCAACATTCAGAAAATGAAGATCATGGCATCTGGTCCCATCACTTCATGGGAAATAGATGGGGAAACAGTGGAAACAGTGTCAAACTTTATCTTTTTGGGATCCAAAATCACTGCAGATGGTGACTGCAGCCATGAAATTAAAAGATGCTTACTCCTTAGAAGGAAAATTATGACCAACCTAGATAGCATGTTGAAAAGGAGAGACATTACTTTGCTGACTAAGGTCCATCTAGTCAAGGCTATGGCTTTTCCAGTGGTCATGTATGGATGTGAGAGTTGGCCTGTGAAGAAGGCTGAACGCCGAAGATTTGATTCTTTTGAACTGTGGTGTTAACTTTAGGTCATTTCTTTTACCTCCCTTTCTTGTGCTGTGCTAAGTCACTTCAGTTGTGTCTGACTCTCTGCAACCCTATGGACCACAGCCCACCAGGCTTCTCTGTCTATGGGATTCTCCAGGCAGGAATGCTGGAGTGGATTGCTATTTCCTACTCCAATCTGTCTTTCTTAATTACTATAAAAATATTATTTGCTTTTAAAAAACAAGTCAGAGAAATAATGATTAGATTTTATTCTTTGCTATTCTTAACAGTTTGACAAAAGAATACTGTGAGACCTAATGATAGTGAGATTTGGGGACAGAGGACTCTCTCCTCTTTTGCTGCTGGGGAGTTAAATTGCTGCAACACTCTTGGGAAGTAAGGTGCAATTTATTTCAAGAAAATTAAAATAGCAATATGATTAGACTTCATAATTCCACATCTAAGAATTTATCCTGGGGAAAGATCATAAATACAGAAAAATCTTTCTGTGCAGATATATTCATCACAGCATTATTTATGAAATTAAAAATTAAGACAGCCTAAATATTACATAATCGAGGTTGGGTTATATAAGGGATATAATATTTGTCCATTAAAAATAGTATACATTTAAGTGTTTGTAACACCATGGAAAACGTTCAAGCATTTGTGCAGTAGATACCAAGTGAGGTGTGTTAGTGCAGTGATAAAAGCATAAGCCCTTAGCTATATATTTGGGTCAGTTGCCTAACCTCCCTGTGTCTCACTTTTCTTATATGTAAAATGGGAATGATAGAACTGTGAAATGATAATTCCTTTGTACAATGACTGTGAAGATTAAGAGTTAGTATGTTAGTTAATTTTTTATGCCCTTTGCTTAAATAGCACCTGGCACAGCATAAGTGCTCCACGGATGCTAGCTGCGTGTTATCATCGTTATTACTGCTGACTTACCACAGCAGATTCAGAGAAAGTAGCCAGCAGACACCAGCAAAGATACAAGTTCTTTAATGTGGCAAAAGATCCCACTTATTACACAGAGACTATTCTGCTGGGTGAGAGACACAGAAGTACCCTCAGAGGACTAAGCTTCTCTTGCCTTCTACCTCCACAAGCACAGGTCCCGCTAGCTCCCAACCCCACACTATGGTAGCAGTCCCAGAACACTTCTAAGTGATTACAAGATGATAAAAAGCTGAATTTAGGTTACTTTCTCAGGTATCTGTTCCCCCTGGTAGGCCAAGGCTTTATAATTGTGCAGCTTATTCCTATAATTATATATTAAGTAAATAAAGCAAGAAGAAAAATCATGATATAGAATATTAGCATAAATATGCTATAAGAAATCATCCTGAATAGAAACCAAGGATCAGATTAAAGAAACCAAAATGTATCCAGACATTGATCTTGAAAAATACAGAAAAATCTTTCTGTGCAAATATATTCACCACAGCACTATTTATGAAATTAAAAATTGACAGTCTATGATATAATAGATGGTGGGTTATATAAGGGATTATATAAAATCTTGGGTAAATTATTTTGTTCTCTTTCAAATTTTCTGTTTTCTAAAATTTTATAATTAGAAGGTAAATTAATATATAAGCTAAAAAATTTAATTATAAGCTAAAATTAATATGTAAGCTGAAAGGAATGACAGTAATACAGCTTTCTTGTAACATGTGGTGATACCTCTATTTTGCAGACCCCCTTCAGGTGTACAGTGTTCTTCATGGGGAATTTCTGTGTTGGCTGGTGAAATTTAGCAAATCCACATTTGATCAATATCAGTATAAATTACAGTGCTTTCAGTTGAAAGTATCATAAACATCCAATCAAACCTGAACAATCAGAGGGAATTTATTAGGAATTAATCCAAAGGGTGAAGGTTAATTTAATGGCTTAACAATGTCACCAAGAAGTTCCTCCCTCCTATTCTTTCTTATTTGTTTTCTTACTCTTTCTGTCTCTACTTGTATGAGGATGGTTTTATCCTCAGACTGCCTCCTCTGTGTTTGCCAGCAGCAACAAAGGCTGTTGCACTCCTCGTTGGCACAAATGTCCTGATTGGACAAACTTAGGTCATGTGGTCATTGCTGAACCAGCTTCTTGGGCTGGAAGCCTGTAATATACTCATTAGCACAGTATGGAGTTGCATGCTTATTCCTGAATCACTACGAAGCCAGAGGAGACAGGTTTATCCTGATTGTTTCAGAATGCAATCAAAATGTATTGAATGAGTCCCCATTTTCAAATGTTTCAATTTTTTTTTTTTTTTTTTTTTAAAAAAAGTGAAAAACTTAAACACAGACTTTGTATCTCCAGACCTACTCAGTCATCTACTGCCCCTTAGTCATTACTCTATACACAGGGACATGTTGGAAAGTCACCTCTACCGTGAGGCTTTCCCCTTCTTGGGTTACATTCTAGAAAGCCTGGAGGTCATTGATCCAAAGGTGGGATTTTGTTATCCACACCATACCCTTTACTCTCTTCATACTCAACATTTCATACCTTCTTACAGCACCACTAGCTCTCTCTCAAAGTTTCTATGGGATAAATTTTATGACCACTTTCTTAGGTTTTGGCCCTCAGTTTCCAAGTAAAGTTTTGAAAATGCCCCAACTTTTTCACTCTCTTGAATTTAAAAGTGACTTTTAGGCCTGTTGTCTCTACTACAGGTTTTTGAAAGTCTAATTTGGATTTCAAAAGACTGGAAATCAACTCTTGTTCTCAATGAGTTCTTTTCTTTTTTTTTTTAATTAATTTTTATTTTTTTAGTTTGTTTTGCTTTACAATACTGTATTCATTTTGCTACACATCGACATGGATCAGCCACGAGTGTACATGATCTCCCAATCCCGACCTCCACCTCCCCCCTCCCGCCCCACACCCTCTCTCTGGATTATCCCCGTGCATCAGTCCCAAGCATCCTGCATCCTGCATCAAACCTGGACTGGCGATTTGTTCACTTATGATATCACACATGTTACACTGCCACTCTGCCAACCCATCCCACCCTCTCCCTCTCCTACAGAGTCCAAAAGGCCGTTCTATACATCTGTGTCTCTTTTGCTGTCTTGCGTCCAGATTTATCATTACCATCATTCTAAATTCCATATATATGTGTAAGTATACTGTATTGGTGTTTTTCTTTCTGGGTTACTTCACTCTGTATAATTGGCTCCAGCGTCATCCACCTCATTAGAACTGATTCAAATGTATTCTTTTTAATAGCTGAGTAATACTCCATTGTGTATATGGACCACAGCTTTCTTATCCATTCATCTGCTGATGGACATCTAGGTTGCTTCCATGTCCTGGCTATTATAAACAGTGCCGCAGTGAACATTGGGATACACGTGTCTCTTTCAATTCTGGTTTCCTTGGTGTGTATGCCCAGCAGTGGGATCGCTGGATCATAAGGCATTTCTATTTGCAATGAGTTCTTTTCTGTTTTTTCTTCCCTGGAGCTATAGCTTTCAGTCTCCAAGTCTATTTTTAATTGCAGAAGGGCTTTAAGGTAAAATACAGGTTTAAAGCAGGTACATTAAGGAATATTTCTAAACGTTGTCTTGCTGACATAATAAATGCCAAGAATCATGCAGACATTAAACATTATAGGGATTCAAAGAAAAGAGAAAATTAAGTTCTAGCAAGGGAAATCAGATATCATGAAAGTAGTGGGACTTGAGCTAATTCTTGAAGAATGAGTAGAAGTTTGATAAATGAGAAATGAAGTTCTTTTTGGTGGCTTGCCTTTGCTCTACTGGATTATATGATCAAGAGTCTCTATAAGATCTATGTATTTGTAGCGATAATTATCAATTACATTTATCATTTCCCTCAAGAGGGTACTTGCTTTGGTCTATTTAGGCTGCTGTAAAAAAAAAAAATACATTGGGTAACTTATAAATGGCAGAAAGTTCTCACAGTTCTGGTTAGGAAGTCCAGGATCGAGGTGCCAGCAGATTTGCTGTCTGGTGAGGGCTGCTTCCAGTTTGTAGAAGACTGTCTTCTTATTGTGTCCTCACATTGGCAGACAGGGTGAGAGAGCTCTCTGGGGTCTCTTTTATAGGGGCACTAATCCCAATCTTGAGGCTTGACTTTCAGATTCTCATAAACCAGTCACCTCCCAAAGACCCCCACATCCAAATGGTGTCACACTGAGGGTTAGATTTCAACATACCAATTTTGAAGGGATACAAACTTTCAATCTATAGCAGCATTTCACATCATTATCATCACCTTCAGAAAGCATAAAGCACATATTTGCCTTTCTAACTCTCTTAAATTGTGTGCCTCCTTTTGTTATCCAGTTCTGTTTGTGTGACCGAACTGGGTTGCACCAGTGCCTCTCAAAGTGAGGTCACAGGTGTCAACTAAAAACACATTGTTCAGTCGCTAAGTCATGTCTGACTCTTTGCAACCCCATGGACTGCAGTATGCCAGGCGTAGAAGGCTGCTAAAAAGAATTGATGCTTTTGAACTGTGGTGTTGGATAAGACTCTTGAGAGTCCCTTGGACTGCAAGGAGATCCAACCAGTCCATTCTGGAAGCACTTCCAATATTCATTGGAAGCACTGATGCTGAAGCTGAAACTCCAATACTTTGGCCACCTGATGAGAAGAACTGACTCATTTGAAAAGACCCTGATGCTGGGAAAGATTGAAGGCTAGAGGAGAAGGGGGCAACAGAGGATGAGGTGATTAGATGGCATCACCAATGATGAACATGAGTTTGAGTAAGCTCCGGGAGTTGGTGATGGACAGGGAGGCCTTGAGTGCTGCAGTCCATGGGGTCACAAAATGTAGGAAATGACTGAGCGACTGAACTGAATAAGAAAAGGGCTTAATTTGGGCCTTATGAATTATGATTCTGGAGATACAGATTTCAGGTAAAACCAAAAGAGTGTTCCAGGGATGAGAAAGAGGGGTTTATAAAGCAGAAGACATGTAGATGTACTCTGACACAAGAAAAGAAACATTTGTCCTAAAGAGATGGCTGTCGAGGTTGTTATAGAGTAAAGGTCTGATGAGTATTTTGAGTTTCTAGGTCATGGGGTATATGTTCTGGATATGTTAAATACAATAAGCCATCAAGAGTTAGATTCTACCTGGCATACGTCTCACTTCCTCCATGGCCTCTGACCTCATTTTAGAGAGTGCTCTTAGCTATACTCACTCCATTTCAATTTTCCTTTAGATAATGTTAAAATAACTGAAAGGTACTTTTTCTATCTTTAGTGATGAGTCACAATGGAAAAACCTTTAAAAAATAAAATTATAGTTTCTCAAACTAGTGTTTGGGTCTGTTTATATTGATTTACTCTGTTTCCAAACTGGGGTATATGGACTGCTTTGGAGAATTCCTGCATTACTAGGAAATCAGTGTTTTCCTGAGGACCTTCTGCCTGGATATGTACTTACTAATTCCTAGAGTTGAAACAGTAGCTTTTCTGCAATTATTAGCCCTATGAGCTTGGACATTTAACCTCTCTCTGTTTCCTCTTCTGTAAAATGGGAATGATAAACCTTATCTTACTGTTTTCTGGGAGGATTAAATGAGAAAATTATGTAAAACCTGGTAGGTACTTTCACTATGATTAGAATTATTAGATAGCATCAGCAAAAAGTCCTTATTGTCATTTCCCTCCTCCTCTGTCTGCTGGGGGCGTGTTTGGGGGGCCTTTTCTCCATTTAAAAAGAGCTCTCTTGTAACCTATTTCTGTTCTGCTGCTAGTGCCATGAAAGACCCTCTGGCATTCCTGGGCTTGCCCTTCTCCTGATCTTCTTCACGGTCTCCCTTTCTGAGAGCTCCTTCCGGCTCCTGACTCGTGCTTTCCTCATAGCCTCCTCCTAAGGCCTCTGCACAGAGCTCCAAGGGGAAGGCCAGTGCAGGAGCTGAGCTGACACAACTTGACCTTGGCTGCAGTCAGTACTGCCCGGCCTGACGGGACTCTTGAGTCCTCTTTAGCTTCTTGGCTGAGAAGTTATTCTGTAGAATCCTACAGAAGAGGGTAAAACTGATCTACTCATGGAGGACAGATTCTAGCCCACAGGGGAAGGGGAAGGCAGTTCTTATGCTGAGGTGAAACCAAATTTATTTGACCAAAGCAGTTTCACAGAGAAGGTTTGTTATGTAATTAGTAAGTGTAAAACAGTTTGCATGTATTATCTAGAATATTCCCTTCAGAAGATTCTCATGAGGCATGTATTACTATTTGAGATCTGAAAATACTGATGCTCAGTGTTAGGTAGCAACTCCTTCCTCCAAAAAAATTAAAGTCCACATCTGTGAAGTGTCATAGTTTTCCCCTTCCTGAGAATTGGAGAGCCTTGATTGACAGTGCTTTCAGCTGGGAGATGAGGTCTCTCACGGTCACTCCTTTATGTGCTATTGAACTTGTTATCATGCTTGAACTTGCAGAGTCACTAACAGTTCATTTGTAAGTAACACATCTCCTACTTAAAGGTAAATTCCTTATGGATTGAGATTTTGTCTATATTTCTTTACATATATAGACAGTGAACATTTAATTTCAAAAATGTTTATTTCAAATCTACTACATTCAAATCACCATATTAGATATGTAAATATATATAGATCATGTCTATATATATATAGACAGTGAACATTTGCTTATTTCAAAAATATTTATTTAGAATCTACTACATTCAAAATACCATGTTAGGAGATGCTACTGTAGACACAATAGAAAAACATGAAGTCCCTAATCACAAGGAGATTTTTCATCTAATAATAGAGGAAGTAACACAATTGGAATAATAGCTATAATGGAAGAAACAGAAGAAGATAATAGGTCTTAACTTCTGGAAGTAATTAGAAAAATGAGAACAGGTAGTTGGCAAAGGAAAGGAAGACAAAACACATGGCAGGATTCAAATGAATTTTATTTTATTTCATTTGTTTGATATGACATTGTTCTGAGATAAAAGGCAGTAAGAAGGGTTTTCTAGGTCTGTGATTTTACCTTGAATCTGAGTTCTGAGACCAGTAGACTGAAGCAGAGCAGTTTAGGGGGTTTGGTACATTTGGTATAAGAACATTACAGACATTTTACAACCAAGCCTGGGTTTGAAACACAGTGTGTCTGAGGAAGCTCAAAAATGCAACTGCCATACGATGGTTAAATGAGCTACTGAAGCTCATGTCACTCTCCTTTTCAGGGGCTACATTACTTAGACTCAGAAGGTGAGTGATGACTCAGACAAGCCGCTACAGACTTTCAAATGCTATAGAGAAGACTTGTGAATGGAAGGGGCCAGCAGAGGCCCCCTAGACTGTGACATCAGGCAGATAGAGCAACCTTAGCAAAGCACAGAGGCAGTAAAATTGGATATGTGCCAATGTGCTTGCCAAAAAGTCAATTCACTTTGGCATACTGGTCATTGGGCAAGTTGATTTTTGGCAAATTGACTTGCTTCTGGAAATCCTGGAACATATGTAAAAAGGAAAAGTGATGAATAAAAGAGTATTTATTACCCTCATACTAGATATTAGACACTGTGCTCAGTGCTTTGCATATTTCACCCTTAGAGCAAGGTGTATATTAATTATGCTAATTTTTCAGAATAGAAAAACTGAACATCATAGAATGTAGAGAGTAAAATTTCCCCTCAGGATCTCCCAGTCACTAAGTTGAAGTGCTTATTCACTTAGTCATGTCCAAATCTTTGTGATCCCCTGCCAGGCTCCTCTATCCATGTAATTTTCCAGGCAAGGATACTGGATGAAGTTGCCATTTCCTACTCCAGGGACTAGTTGAAGAGTGCCTTTTGAACACAGATTATTTTTGGTTTTAAAATCGTGTAATTTCTGTTTCAACACACAATCCAAGTTAGTGTTAAAGTGTTTATGAAGGAAAATTGCTGGAAATAGCTCTACAGTCAGAGGCCAGAGCTCAACCATTAAATCTGAGAACTGGGAACCATGGATTCATTGGAAGAAAGAGAGTTGACAGTACCTTATTTGTGCTTGAAGAAAATTGATCTTATAATCAATGTATTTGAAAGGAATGATGCTAAAGCTGAAGCTCCAGTACTTTGGCCACCTCAGCGAAGAGTTGACTCATTGGAAAAGACCCTGATGCTGGGAGGGATTGGGGGCAGAAGGAGAAGGGGATGACCGAGGATGAGATGGCTGGATGGCATCATGGACTCAATGGACGTGAGTCTGAGTGAACTCCGGGAGTTGATGATGGACAGGGAGGCCTGGCGTGCCGCAATTCATGGGGTCGCAAAGAGTCGGACATGACTGAGCGACTGAACTGAACTGAACTGAACTGAATGCAGTGTCAGAGAGATACTTAAAAGCCTGTGGCAGTAGATCCTATAAGAAATAAGAACCTAACTAGGGTAACAATGAAAATTGGTAAAAATAAAACAGATTTAAGAGAGGTGGAACGGCAAGTCAAAAGAAATTAGGGATTTAGAGTAGAACACTAGAAAAAGAGAAGATAGTGACAAAAACATTGCTATTGAGTGAAGTTTGGAAGCCATTTTAAAAAGGAGACTCAGGAGGAAGGGTGATGTATTATATTTTTGATATTGAGAATTTGAGGTATCAGTTGTGTACAAAAGCAGAGAGTGCCTTCTGGTAGATGGAAATTTGTAAAATCTGGAAATCTGTGACTTGCCCTTAGAAAAAGTTTTGGCTGAGATATGATTTAGAAGCCATTTATGCTAAAAATAAAGTAATGAGAAATAGTACCAAATATTGTTATAGATTTTATTTGAATCAAATTACTTAGGAAGCAAGGTATAGTTAGAAGAGTCAGGCTGATAACGAAGCTTCTAAGTACACTCAGTCAATGAAGAAGAAACCCAGAGGGAGTCATGGAGGAGAAGCAAAGGAGAACACTGGTGTTCAGAGAACAGTGGCAACAGGGAAGGAAGGAGTCGGCAATAGGGAAGGAAGGAGTCTATCAGTAGAGTCAATAGTTCAGAGAGCTCAAGGAAACTAAGACCGAACACCATTTAATATTTCAATAACGGGAAAAGCCACTGGTAGCACTGAAAAAATAATATGATGTAGAATGATGGGCAGGAACACTATACAGTCAGATGTTAGGGAGTGCTAGATGATTAGCTGAGGGGAAGGAGGGTCAAGCAGAGGAGACAAGAAGGTGAAAATAAAAGAGAGAGTAGGACTCTAGAGTCAGAGTGTATGTGTAGAGCAGAATCATATGGAAAGGAAAAATGGAAGATAAAAGGCAGAGAAAGGATGCTTGATGGTGCAAGTTCCTGAAGGGTGTGGAAGTGATGGTACAAATGGGAAACGTGATCTTGGACATGAGACAAAACTTTGCCATTTGAGAAAATAATAATTGTACGATGGATTGCAGTACTAAGAAAGCTCTTGAGATGGGAAATAAGGGCACCTAATGTCTTGGACAGTTTGACCATAAACAGAGCCAAGGACAAACACTGTGTTCAGGTATATTATTTGAAATGTGATGCCAAGAATAAAGATTGAGAGGAGATAAGATAGGAAGGAAAGGAAGCAGATACAAAGATAATTAAGTTGGCCACCATTGCTCAATCCTGTGGACCTTCAGAGGAGATTTGTGCAGTGATCAAAGAAATATGTCCCCTGGTGAATATACATATTTAATCTTAGAGCCTAATCTTGGCTTCTCTGATGATTGAAACCCACTCAGTATACGTGAGCAGGAGCGGTAGCTAATGTGAGAGTAGGTTGGTGAGCAGTAGCTGGGTGAGATGGAACGGCCCAGGGGTAGCCACCATGCTTTCTGTTGTGGCTGTTTCATTCATAAGTCCATTGAAACATTGCTGGAAAACATACTGGTTGGCATATACAAGCAGTGGTCTCTGGCAGACATTAAAATAGAAGGCAAAAATCATCTCCAGAATGTTTTATTTCCAATTCTCCAATAATATCTATTCCAGGCCCCTGAGCAACCAGCCAAGCCATTCACCATTGCCCAGGAGGCCATGCATATCCACACTTAAGCTACATTTTTCACAGATGAGATGAAAACCACATAAACTGATCAAAGCTCTGCCTGCTGAAATGAATTTCCCTTCATGACTATCCCATTAGCGCTACCCCCAAAGAGGATCTAGACAACAGCAGTCTTTTTCAGCTACTGCTAGTATATTGAGCCAACACATCTGTGAAGCAGGTTTGGGACTTTCCTCTTCCATCAGTTAGTTGGAAGGAACTTCTCATGGGGCCATAGGTGTGAGTTGCTAGAGAGAAGTTGATGGGACAGAGCAGGTGCCATAGGAGTCTGGGCCATCTCATCATTTAACATGCAATTTTGAAGGCCTTCTGGACCCATTGGCTCTAACGTTGAATATACCATTTCTACCGGTTTTCCCAGGAGTCATGTATGGATCTGAGAGTTGGACTATAAAGAAAGCTGAGCGCAGAACAATTGATGTTTTTTTTTAATTTTTATTTTTTAGTTTGTTTTGGTTTACAATACTGTGTTTGTTTTGCTTTACATCGACATGAATCAGCCATGAGTGTACATGAACTCCCAATCCCATCCCCCACCTCCCCCCTCCCGCCCCACACCATCTCTCTGGATTATCCCCATGCATCAGTCCCAAGCATCCTGCATCCCGCATCGAACCAAGACCAGCGATTCGTTTCACTTCCGATATCATACACGTTACACTGCCACTCTCCCAAATCATCCCACCTCTCCCTCTCCCACAGAGTCCAAAACGCTGTTGTATACATCTGTCTCTTTTGCTGTCTCGCATACAGGTTTATCATTGCCATCTTTCTAAATTCCATATATATGTGTAAGTATACTTTATTGGTGTTTTTCTTTCTGGCTTACTTCACTCTGTATAATCGGCTCCAGCTTCATCCACCTCATTAGAACTGATTCAAATGTATTCTTTTTAATGGCTGAGTAATACTCCATTGTGTATATGTACCACTGCTTTCTTATCCATTCATGTGCTAATGTACATCTAGTTTGCTTCCCTCTCCTGGCTATTATAAACAGTGCTGCGATGAACATTGGGGTACACGTGTCTCTTTCAATTCTGTTTTCCTCAGTGTGTATGCCCAGCAGTGGGATTGCTGGGTCATAAAACAGTTCTATTTGCAATTTTTTAAGGAATCTCCACACTGTTCTCCATGTGGCTGTACTAATTTTCATTCCCACCAACAATATAAGAACTCTGCCTTTTCTAAAATCAGCTTGAACATCTGGAAGTTCACAGTTCACGTATTGTTGAAGCCTGGCTTGGAGAATTTTAAGCATTTCTTTACTAGCTAGTGTCCCTAAATTTAATCCCAACTCCCTCAACTCAATTAAAAAACATATTCTGAATATTCCTATCATTTCAATTTACATCAAACAGTACATTTATAATGTTACTCCAAAAATATATTTTATAATGTTATAAATAATATATTTATAATAAAACAATATAGGAACTTCATCAGTTCCTCTCCACTAAGGCTTATTTCACACACGTAAGCCATCAGCCTATAGCCCTCACCATTCTCACTACAGCTGTCCAGTAACATTGTGCCTTAAGGTAGTGCAGCTGAGAACACAGGTTCTGGAGTCAATTGGCCTGGATTTGAATTCATCAGTTATTAGCTGTGGAAAAGTTACTTAATGTCTCTGTGCCTTTACTGCATCACCTATCAGAAGAATATAATAATAGTATCCCCTATCACACTGAGTTTATTTGAGGAGTAAATGCGTTAATATACAGAAAACATTGTAACAGGGCCTGGTAAAAGTCAGTCATCAGCAACTATTAACAAATCATTTTTTTAAACAATACTTTTTTTTTTACCTAAATACATTTCAGTTATCTCCTAAGCAATATTTGTAAAGTTCAAAATGTGATGTGCCAGCTTTATTTTTTTTCTCACATCAAAATAAATATATAATGATAAGAGTTAAGAAAACTTTGTGCCATTTAATATATTTTAGCCTCTCGAAAAAATACTAGTGTATAGAAAAAAAAAGTGTTAACTTCGAATGGCACTGATGATGTACTACAGTCTGACCCCAGCTGCGAGTACATTCTCACATCCAGGACTTTCCCTCCAACACGTTCTACTCCAAACGCTGCCCCTCAAATACGAAGTTTCGTCACAGCTATCGCTCCCACCACCACGAATGTTTTCACCATCACTTCACCTTCCTTCTTCCTTCCAGGGTCAGATCAGTCCTTCAAGACTTCCCCTACAACACTGTTTCTTTTATTTTTCAACTAATTCACAGACTAGCTAGCCTTCTTATTCATTCAGTCTGAACCACTGAAATGCCGCTGCTTCTTTAGCACTGCATTTGAAGGCATCTTTCCTAAGTGCAAACTCAGTTTCTTTTACCAGAAAAGCATCCAAGATTTGCTTGTATTGTGAAGTATCTGTAAGCTCTTAGAAGTTAACTAAGACTGTGTTATCAAATGATTTTAAATAGTGAATTTTCAGTGATATCAGTTTATTTTAAAAGGACCAACAATCTTTAGTGTATATTCTCTAGAAATTAATATACATGGATATAATTGGTAAAAAGTAATATATCAATAATTTCCTATTAATATTTCATTCTGAACACTATTATCTATGTCAAATTTCCCAATTTAATGTCTGTTACTAATTGGTAGCTCTAAAAATCCAAATTGGTTCAGAGAGCTTGTCAAAGGAAATTTAACTATGATTCAGATTTTTTACCACAAAAAGCAAAAAACCTACCATAGATTATTTCTTTACTGAAGAAACAAGATACTATATTTAACATCAGGTGAAGTTCCATCCATGATTTATGACAGCCTTTTTCACCCTGACAGGGGAATACGATAATGGCAAGAGCAAGCTTTGAAGTCTGACAGTTAGCTTAGGATCTGCTCAGTACTTATAGTACATGCCTGGACAATGAATGAACTTCCCTGAGTTCACTTTTCCTCATTTGTAAAATGAGGATATTCATGTTTAGCTTTCAAGTCTACAGTGATGTTTAAATGAAAAACAGATAAAATGATTTGCACAATTTTCCGAAAATGGTAAATATTTAATAAAAGTGGTAGTTAACTTTTTTCACTGTATAACCTACCTGCTTAGGAATTTCAATAGGATTGCCTGCCAGCACACCACCATTTTCCTTTCTCTACCAAAGGAAATCTACTCAATACCTTCCAGTCTGTCTTAGTGAATAGAGAAACTGACAGTATTGTCAGTCTCCTGGTCCCCTGACAGCTTTCACCAGAGCTCAGCAAATTATGCCCCGGTGCAAAAGCAGAATCTGCTCACCTGTCTGTTTTTCAGTGGCCTGGAAGCTAAGGGTGTTTTTTGCATTTTAAAATGCTCATATAGGTATCCTCATAATATCCTCAATTTTGCCTTTTGGTCCACAGAGCTTAAAATATTTACTATCTGGTTAATCTTTACAAAAAAAAGTTTGCAGGCCCCAAAGAAGACATAGCAAAGAAGCATCCAACATAGATCAGTGGAAGAGAAACCGTGGAGCAGAAAAGTGTGAGCAAACAGCTCAATGGCAGCAATGAAGTCACAGAAGATGTGTAGAGAGCAAACAACCAGTCAGCTATGGAAACTAGAGAATATAGAAATGATAAAGGGAATTAAAACTTTGAGGCATTTAATAAGGGTAGATAGCAAAATGAAAGATGCAGGGATGTGAGACTCTTATTCTGAAAACTCAGCAGCGGAAAACACAAACAGGCAAGTAACAGAAAGAGGAGGCAAGATCAATGAATGCTGCCCCCAGGATTTAGAAAAACTGAAGCAACCTGGGGTAAAGACAACAAATAAGCAAGGTATCAGACACAACTGCTAAAGAAAAAATTGCGGAAGAAATTTAAAAAAGGAACCAGTAACAACGTATTATGTTAGTATGCTAATATGTATTCTTATGGAGGAGAGGAAAACAAGACGGATCACATTCTATCATCTCAGCATCTCCAGGAAAGCAGAGACACAGTTAATCGACTGAGTGACATGACAATAAGGAACTAAAAGGAAAAGATTTTAAAATAATTTTTCAAGAACAAGCAGCAGAACAAACTGGACACAGACGCGCCTTGGACTAGTGGGGACTCAGTGTTCTTGATTCTAAGGGCACATGAGGTCACATTTAAAATTTCTCAGAGTGCAGGTCACACGGCCTTCCACTGGCACCGTCTTCCACGAGCATTCAGAACTATATTCAAAAGCAGACGACTCTAACTTACTCAAACACTACGCTCTTCACAGATTTAATTGTGACGCAGAAAAGGTTTTCATAGGAATGAAATTACATGTGGTTTCTGTTGCCGTTCATTGTTCAGCTGCTCAGTCACGTCAGACTCTCTGCCACCCCATGGACTGTAGGACGCCAGGTTTCCCCGTCTTTCACCACCTCCCAGAGTTCCCTCAAACTCATGTCTATAGCTGATGATGCCATCCAACCACCTCACCCTCTGTTGCCCCGTTCTCCTCCTGCCCTCAATCTTTCCCAGCATCACGGTCTTTTCCAATGAGCCAGTTCTTTTCATCAGCTGGCCAAAGTACTGGAGCTTCAGTTTCAGCATCAGTCCTTACAATGGATACTTAGGGTTATTTCCGTTAGGATTGACTGGTTGAATTTCCCTGCAGTCCAAGGGACTCTCAAGAGTCTTCTCTAGCACCACAATTCGAAAACATCAATTCCTTCATGCTCAGCCTTCTTTATAGTCCAATCCTCACATCCGTACATGACTAATGGAGAAGCCACAATTTTTGACTGCTATATGGGCCTTCATCAGCAAAGTAATATCTCTGCTTTCTAAAACACTGCTTAGTTGCGTTGTAGCTTTTCTTCCAAGGAGCATCTTTGAATTTCATGGCTGCAGACACTGTCCTCAGTGATTCTGGAGCCCAAGAAAATAAAGCCTCTCGCTGCTTCCACTGTTTCCCCATCTATTTGCCAGAAGTGATGGGACCAGATGTCATGATCTTAGCTTTCTGAATGCTGAGTTTTGAGTCAGCTTTTCCACTCTCGTCTTCCACCTGCATCAAGAGGCTCTTTAGTTCCTCTTTGCTGTCTGCCATAAGGGTGGTGTCATCGGCATCTCTGAGCTTACTGACAATTCTCCCAACAATCTTGATTCCAGCTTGCGCTCCATCCAGCCTGGCATTAGGCGTGATGGACTTTGCATGTAAGTGGTTTTTCTATCATAATTCAAAAAGGCTACATGAACCCCAATGTTCATGTAAGTGGTTTTTCTATCACAATTCAAAAAAGCTACATGCACCCCAATGTTCACGGCAAACTGTTTACAGCAGCCAGGACACGGGAGCAACCGGTCATCCACCGACAGGTGAACGGATAAAGAAGCTGTGGTGCACATATATGGTGGGATATCACTCACCCATAAAAAGGAACAAATGTGAGTCAGCTGAATTGAGGTGGATGAACCTAGAGCCTACTATGCACAGTGAAGCAAGTCAGAAAGAGAAAAGCAAATATAAAAGCACAGATAGATGCAATCTAGAAAAACGGTGCTGATGAACCCATTTGCAGGGCAGGAATAGAGATGCAAGCACAGAGAGCAGACTTGTGGGCACAGCGAGGGCAGGAGAAAGTGGGACAAACAGACAGCAGCACTGGAATATACACTCAGTGGGCAGGTGCTGTCTAACAAAGGGAGTTCAAGCTCAGTGCTCTGTGACCATCTAGAGGGGTGGGGTGGGGGTGGCGGGGAGGCGGCTCAAGAGGGAGGAGATATATGTAGATATATGTATACTCACAGCTGATTCACACCTACTGTACAGCAGAAACCAACACATTATAAAGCAATTATCCTCCAATTAAAAAAAACTGTATGTGATTTCTAGATAAAACACTGTATGTACAAATCCTAGTTAGAAATAAGAAGCAAAATAGGCCCAAATCAACCTCTGAGTCCCTAAATCTCACAAGGAATTGATCTGTCTTCTCTGATATTTATATATTTTGACCACCCTAGGGAAGAATACAAGGAGATCCAACCAGTCCATCCTAAAGGAAATCAGTCCTGAATATTCATTGGAAGAACTGATGTTGAAGATGAAGCTCCCATACTTTGGCCACGTGATGTGAAGAACTGACTCACTGGAAAAGACCCTGATGCTGGAAAAGATTGAAGGCAGGAGGAGAAGGGGATGACAGAGGATGAGATGGTTGGATGGCATCACTGACTCAATGGACATGAGTCTGAGTAAACTCCGGGAGTTGGTGATGGACAGGGAGGCCCGGCGTGCTGCAGTCCATGGGGTGGCAAAGAGTCGGACACGACTGAGCGACTGAACTATTATGTAAGTCTTGGCATTCTCAAAAATAGTATACTAAACATAATCTAAGCAGTTTGGGGCTTTTTACTAGTACTAACACTGAACTATGTTGTGATAAAATGATATGACAGAAGTTGTTCAAATCTATAAGTTGGCTTTATTAACAAATAAGACCCAAATAGTTAGGTTTTTTCTTTTTTTGGCCTCATCGTGGGGCTTGTGGGAGCTTAGTCTCCTGACCAGGGATCAAGCCCTGGCCCTTGGCCGTGTGCAGTCATGACCACTGGACTGCCAGGGAAGTCCCTAGGTGTCTTCTTGAATTGTGTCTGCCTTTTACAACTTTCTGGTCTTTTCCCTTAATATCAAAATACTGTAATCTATGACTCCCTCAGTATGCCTGAGAAACAAAGTTATTTATCACCGATTCATTCCTTCTAAACTATGAACTCGGAAACAAGATAAAAAGTTTTGCTAAAATATTAGAGTATGTGCTTACAGATATTTGCTGTGGCTGTTCATAGATATTTCACTTGTTGGGAGATAGTATGATCAGAGCAGCTTTCTTCACAGATTTCAACTAACACATAGGAGAGGAAAGGAGCTTAATTTAGCCTCATGGTAACTATCTGTATATTCTTTCTCATAAGGCTGATGAAGATCAAGGCAATAAGGATCATTATTATTTGTATTTACAGAGTACCTGGAACAAAATGTGACCTTTAGGAGGATTTCAAGAAATTCTTTTTAAATAAATCAAATCAAAATTAACTATAAGTAATCTCCTTTCATTCTCCCAAAGTCATCAAAAACAAAAAGTTGTCCTGACATGTTTACATTAGATAAGGTAAGGTTTCTTACCTTTTAAGCAAGGTTAAGGCCTAGGGACAGAAAAACTCTGAGGAAAAAACCTTAAGTGCTGTAAGAAGTGGTCAGGAGATGGCACACCTCTTTTCAGAACGATTAGGCCCAAGGTTAAAATCTGCTGCCATGGGCAACAGGTTCTTTTAAACTCACGATCTTGTGCTCAGTTATTAACATTCTGGGGTATATTTCAAAAGAGCCGAGTATGAACCTTAGCTCTTTGGTCTAATTCCAAGTCTGGTAATTATACGCTGCCTATTAAAATTCCCCTTGCAGCTCTGATTTAATAAGGTGGTGCTCAGTTCCTGTCAAACAGCTCAGAGCAACTCCACCAGCTGCAATGCTTATCCCATAAAGTATAATGTTTCACATGTGATTAAATGATCATTTAGAATTTTTCAGGGAAGCAAACATACATTCTTTAAAATATTTTCCACTTATAAAGAATAAACTATATATTTTTAAGTGGCCAAAAAAATCCTGTACCTTAAAATGTCACGGTAAATTTTAGTTTATTTTCTTAATAAAAGAGTTCTACTTGTAGCGATTATACTATTAACATGATGAGAAAACTCTTCAAGTGTATCATCTTTAAGTTTTATAAACCAGAGAAAATACAAAAACCTCGCAGACTCAAAACTATACTTTTTCTTGTGGTTGGCAAATAGCATAAATATTCAGCAACTTCATTAGATGACATTAGGCTTGACTACAAAATGCAAACTAAAGAGGTTTTTATTTTTGATTAATGTGTCTATAATGGAGAAAGCATAGCCAAGCTAAATGATTTTCTTCAAAAAAGCAAAAATGTGGTAAAAAAGTACCCCAACCTTATATTTTAAAATCATAAGATATCGAGGATTATTGTGTGTGTTTAATAGTAATCTAAAGGTCTAACAGATGTTCACAATCCAATCCAAAAACCTCAGGGCTGAGTATATTTCAGAATTTAGAACTTCAACTTCCCCTCCTCAAGATTTAGAAATACTACTTAACATTACCAATAGAGTCTAAGTCAGCACCAGAAATCAAATGTTTTCATGTTTCTGCAGTAAAATGTATGAATACTTGAAAGGGGCCTCATTTTAGTTCAGATCTAGATCTGCAATCAAGACTAGTCAGGTTTTGTGGTCAATTTCTGTTTTTAGAACTTTAAGGATTTTGGGTAAAAGACTGTGTGCCTAAACTGGAAAAGCAGAGCCGGCCGGTGCACGCCCTCAGCGTCAAGGCGACAGCAGAAAGACTCCAGCCGCTGCTACAAGCTGCACGTGCTTCAGTAAGGAAGCTTAATTTATACATCCCCAAAAATCAAGACGATTTTATTAATTTTATGATGTGAAAGAAAATATAGAAAATGCATTCATATTCACACAGATAAATTTCTTCCTTTGTAGAACTTTCTAGTTAAAAAAAAATTTTTTTTCTAAAATTGATAAAGTCTTGAAATTGCACTGCAACTGAGCATTCCAAGCTTTACCACAAGTGTAAAAGAATAGAAGTCTAGACTCTGGGGTACTGAAAAGTCAGCAGCTAGACAAAGAAATTCTTCATTCTCTGTTCTTTCTGTTGTCTTACAGTATGGGAAAAAGGATCTATGTAAGAGGAATCAGAATGCTTCTCATAAGGAAAGTTACATGTTCTCTTCAAAACAGTGAATTACAGCAGTGAAGAACAGAGAGCCTGGAGTTAGTAAGTAGACAGTCAAATTCCAGGTCCACTAACCCTAACCCTAACCCTAACTCTTATGCCTCAGTTTCATCTACAAATGTGGAAAATAACAAATGTACCACATAAAGTTACTAATGAAAAATAAATGCTAAATAAAAAATAAACTGATAGGAACAGCAACAGGAAGAATAAACAGGTGATATTAATAAATATTGGCAAAGTTAACACAGTATTATCAACCAAAATTTCCTTGATCTTACCCACATTTTAAATCCAGACTGGCTTAACATAAGAAAATTTTTAAAATACAACAAATGTTTACCTTGCATTTTATCAGTATTAACTGCAATACCATGAATTGAAATAATTAGTATCACTATCCTTTTTTAATAATGAAGTTATTACCTGAACTTTTAAGATCCATAAACTACTGAAACACCTCAGAGAGTGTTTCTATGAAAAACTAACCAGTATGCATGGTTAGCAATGGGTAAATAAAAATATTTGATGAGTCAAAATAGCTAATTCCATGACCATGTCAGAGAGCCCATCCACAACATAAATGGTCCTGGAAAATAAACCACTTTGCTCACTACACAATCTCACAAAGCACTGCACGAAACTCACCTATCTCCATCCTTGTCATACAGTTGGTAATAATCTCCACAGCCATTCCAAAATGTGCTCTCCACAGCCTCCTGCCTTACTGGGGCTCCACTTTCTGCTGTAAGCTGGCGATCTTCTGCTTCCCTCTGTGTGACTCTTGCGAAAGGCAGATCCAAGAACATACAATCATGTTCTCCGTCATACTCCTCACATTTTATTAAGAGGTCATCTGAGCCATTTTCCTCAACTTCCAAAGCCTCTCTCCACCTCTGAACACTTCTTTGTTTGGCCTCATGCCTATTAAAACCTGTTTCTTGGTCCACCTGGCTTGAACTTACCACTTTCCTAACTTTGGGCCTCACCACCTGCTCAAGAGAACTTCCCTGGTTTTTGCCCCTATCACTGGTGTTTTGTTCACTGCAAATATGCCTGGGAGCACAGGCTGAATCTCCAGTTGGATTTTCTCTCTGTCTCTCCTGGCTAGCATTATTTTGTTGTTTCTTTCTAACCGCTTCATCTTCAGAAGAGGCTGTCTGAAATTCCTGA
This sequence comes from Aepyceros melampus, assembly GCA_006408695.1. Taxonomy (NCBI): domain Eukaryota; kingdom Metazoa; phylum Chordata; class Mammalia; order Artiodactyla; family Bovidae; genus Aepyceros; species Aepyceros melampus. The sequence goes on along the minus strand of SJXQ01007968.1, from coordinate 224,747 downwards.
TTGTTCTGACTGACAAACTCAGTATTATCAGTAGACCTTTCCACTAAAGGTGCTGGATCTACCTCTCCAAACTCATCTCTTAATTCACAGTTGAAAGAGGGAGCTGTTGGTGAGAGACCAGTGTATGCCTCTGCCTCTCCATTTTCCAACTCAAATACCATATCGCCCAGTGCTGCCTGACAGCTGCCACCTTCCACAACGCCTGCAGAGAGCTGAAGATGGCCGTTATCCTCTCCACGCCTGCCATCTGGATCGTAAGAGTCAGTATGAGCCGATGTAACTCCATGCTGGACACCTGAAGCATTACAGACTCCTGGAGCACATTCTCCCTCAGAGTGGCCGTTCAGATCCGTGCTGCTTCCTAAGGGCTCCCTGCCTTCCTCGTTCTGACGCACTGCAGCAAAGGACGGAGTGCTCTCAGTGGTTGGTTCAATGCTGTATCACAAATGGGAATTTCCGCTTCACTTTTTTCTAATAAAGGGTCACTGGGTACAGAAGAATGAACTTGATCCAGTAGACTGGAACCTTCACAGAACAAAAGAAAACATATTTAGAGGGGCCAATTTAGATAACATTTAATAATGACCCTTTAACTAGAAACCATACCAATCATTGCCTATTTGAGAATACGAATGAATTTCTCTGATTGGTGCTTCTATACTCCCTAACTTAACCGGGAGGGGCAGACTGGTTACCCTAAGAGTTCATTTATGCCACTGTATAGCCTCTCAATATCCTCTCTCTCAGACATCTTCTGTAGGTTTTTCACCCAAATCCTAATACTTAAAACGTTTTATATGAGATACTTAAAAGAGAGACTAATGAGAGACCAGAGAGAGGACTTTTCTCGGGTCAAACTTAAATTATTTTATTACATGTAGATTTCTTTAAAGTGTTTATAACAGCTATAAGAACAGATAACAGATCTAACAGAAATGAGACTGTGTTTTATGTCAATTCAGAAGATTGTATCTCAGTCACTAGATACATAATATTAAATTTCTATCCCCAAAATGAACTGTTATAATATATCTACAATGAGTTAACTTCAGTTACGTTACAGCTATGACTGAAAAACAACAAAAAAGTCAATGTACTGATTCTCTCTGTCACAGTTTCTAAGAACTATGAGATAAGAGGAAAACGCTATATTCCCTACAAATTACTTTCAGCACAGCTATCTTTTACACTAATGTGTAACTAAAAAAATAAAGACACCAAGACCTGTTGAGACAAGATGTTATAAATTATAAATAACTAAAGGCAAGTCTTGTCATATCACAAAAAGGCTTCTTTAGCAGAATGACCTTAGCTAATAATTCATATTCTTGTACATAAATGACAGAAAAAAAAAACAAAACCCTAGAATTATCAAGTTTGCTCAGGGTAAGAGAAAACTGACATTCCAGTCCACAAATGTGTAGTTACAGTACATGCATTGTTGTTATCTTTAGTTGCAAAGTGTGACCAACTCTTTGCGACCCCGTGGATTGCAGCCCACCAGGCTCCTCTGTCCATGGGATTTCCCAGGCAAGAGTCCTGGAGTGGGTTGCCATTTCCTTCTCCAGATCTTCCCGACCCAGAGATGGAACCTGCCTCTCCACACTGGCAGGCAAATTCTTTACCACTGAGCCATCTGGGAAGCCACAGTACATGGATACCTGCAAAATACTTTTTGAGTAATGAATAATTCAGGAATTTTAAATGAATAACTATTACTTGACCCTTGTATTTTATATAATGATTCTAAAAATATCAAATTAACCAGGTTAAATTATTTAGAGATATAAATAAAATCAAACAACAAAAAAAACTATTTAAATGTAATATGTGCAGGGGAGAATATACTCAGTGCACATTAAAAAAAAAAATTTCCTTTCCTTGAACATCTCCTCTGGCGAAATGATGTGGCAATGGCATCACTGTGGCGACAATGCTGTCACAGATTAAGGCTGCCTGGGTTCTGTTTTTTTCCTGTGTATATACTATTAAGTTCAACAGAAAATTTTAAAATAGAAATTCTTGATAGGAAATACACAGCATTTATACTCAAGACACACACAAAATCCACTCACTATTTCAAGCATCACAAGATCAATTTTTACACCGTTATTAACAGCTTTTAAGGCTGCATACCTGAGGAATTTTCCTTCGGAACGTCATCCAGTTCCAGCACTTCATAGTCATCGCCAGCCCGACCTAAGCTTCTTTCGTGCCTGGTCATACACGGTTTGAAGCTGACATACGCATGTCTTCTGCCATACCTCCTGCCGGTAATTGTCTGATATCCTCCTGCTGGTTTCGGCCAGGCAGCCTTGCCAGAGTCTTGATCCATCGCTGAACAACAGAGTTAAAGAAGAGGCACAGCAATGGCTTTCGCTGGGACATTCGGGGCAGCGTTTCAACATGCATGCTATTACCTGTCAAATCATATGCTCCTGAACACCAAGTGCCCCTTACTAGTGATATAAACTAACTTGAAAAGTAAGCATGAAATATTACTTTCTGAGAGTTATGTGACCCCCTTCATCCCTCCCCCAAATATCTTTTCTTGGTTCCTTTAAGGTATTGCAGCTTTTTATAACATAACCTACCCCCAATTTTTTCCACATGCCAAATTACTATACTGTAAATGCTGCTAAAGGATTGGAGAATGATCCTTCAAATTATCTAAGTACCTTATGTATAACTGCTCAATACAAATTTGTTGAGTGAATTACTCGCACATAATATAATGGTTTCAGTTACATTAAATAAATTCCAGTCAAATTGCTGTTCAGTTGTTCAGTCATGTCCGACTCTTTGTGACCCCATGAACTGCAGGACACCAGGCCTCCCTGTCCTTCACTATTTCCCAGAGTTTACTCAAACCCATGTCCATCAAGTCGGTGATGCCATCTAACCATCTCATCCTCTGTCATCCTCTTCTCCTCCCACCTTCAATCTTTCCCAGCATCAGGGTCTTTTCTAATGGCTCTTCACATCAACTGGTCAAAGTATTGGAGATTCAGTTTGACCATCAGTCCTTCCAATGAATATTCAGGGCTGATTTCCTTTAGGAGGGACGGTTGGATCTCCTTGCAGTCCAAAGGACTCTCAAGAGTTTTCTCCAACATCACAGTTCAAAAGCAGCACCAATTCTTTGGCACTCAGCCTTCTTTATAGTCCAACTCTCACATCCACACATGAGTACCGGAAAAACCACAGCTTTGACTAGACGGACCTTTGTCAGCAAAGTAATGTCTCTGCTTTTTAATATGCTATCTACGTTTCTCACAAGTAATTTCTTTAATGTTATCTGTACTATTACAAAGAACCAACTGGACCACAATAAAATACACCCCAAAGATTAGGGCCAAGTAAAACTCTCCAAAAGAAAACAGTAGTGAGCCAAGTCAAACTTTTCAAAACTACCAATGTTATACGCATGGTAAGAAGTCAAAACTATCTGAGCAACTTAAATACTAAGTTCTGAGCCTAAGCGATATATAAAGCAAAGATTAGCATCTCACTAAGTTCGACCTTATCTCACATCTACACATAGAGAAAGCTTGCTTAGTCAAGGGGAATTTACACATATTATGCAGAAACTAATAAACAGAATATCTCCTCACAGTATGTGGCATAATCAGTAAATGAAAGTTATATACTTCTGTTTTAGGGTATTAAAACAAATTGCTTCTAAGCACAAATTCCAATCCCAAAGAAAGGCAATGCCAAAGAATGCTCAAACTACTGCACAACTGCACTCATCTCACACGCTAGCAAAGTAATGCTCAAAATTCTCCAAGCCAGGCTTCAATAGTATGTGAATTGTGAACTTTCAGAGATTCAAGCTGGATTTAGAAAAGGCAGAGGAACCAGAGATCAAATTTCCAACATCCGCTTGATTATGGAAAAAGCAAGAGAGTTCCAGAAAAACATATACTTCTGCTTAACTGACTATGCCAAAGCCTTTCACTGTGTGGATCACAAGAAACTGTGGAAAATTCTGAAAGACATGGAAATACCAGACCACCTGACCTGCCTCTTGAGAAATCTGTATGCAGGTCAGGAAGCAACAGTTAGAACTGGACATGGAACAACAGACTGGTTCCAAATAGGAAAAGGAGTACATCAAGGCTGTACATTGTCACCCTGCTTATTTAACTTCTATGCAGAGTACATCATGAGAACGCTGGGCTGGATGAGGCACAAGCTGGAATCAAGATTGCCAGGAGAAATATCAATAACCTAAGGTATGCAAATGACACCACCCTTATGGCAGAAAGTGAAGAGGAGCTAAAGAGCCTCTTGATGAGAGTGAAAAAGTTGCCTTAAAGCTCAACATTCAGAAAACTAAGATCATGGCATCCGGTCCCATCACTTCATGGCAAATAGATGGGCAAACAGTGGAAACAGTGGCTGACTTTATTTTGGGGGGCTCCAAAATCACTGCGGATGATGACTGCAGCCATGAAATTAAGACACTCTCCTTGGAAGAAAAGCTATCACCAACCTAGACAGCATGTTAAAAGTAGAGACATTACTTTGCCAATAAAGGTCCATCTAGTCAAGGCTATGGTTTTTCCTGTGGTCATGTATGGATGTGAGAGTTGGACTATAAAGAAAGCTGAGCGCCAAGGAATTGATGCTTTTGAACTGTGATGTTGGACTCTTGAGAGTCCCTTGGACTGCAAGGATATCCAACCAGTCCATTCTGAAGGAAATCAGTCTTGAGTGTTCATTGGAGGACTGGTGCTGAAAATGAAACTCCCATACTTTGGCCACCTGACGTGAAGAGCTGACTAAGACCCTGATGCCGGGAAGGAAGAGAAGGGGACGACAGAGGATGAGATGGTTGGATGGCACCAATAACTCAATGGACATGAGTTTGGGCGAACTCCGGGAGCTGGTGATGAACAGGGAGGCCTGGCGTGCTGCGGTCCATGGTCACAAAGAACTGGACATGACTGAGCGAGTGAACTGAACTGATGACTCCAGAACCAGTACCTTTAACAACACCTCCAAAAAAAGTCTCCAAAGCGTAAACCACAATAGATGCCAAGGGGGTAGGAAAAGAAAACATAACAATCTCTATTTATACTCATTTTTGTATCAAAAATTAAAGAAATAAGCTTTATAAATATTCAGTACATGGATCGAAACTGGCCTTAAATAAGACCAAGATTAAACATCATATACAGTACACAAGGAATCCAGAGAGGAAAATACGAAGTCCTCAGTCTAGAGTAACTAACCCAGACTCTGCTTACCTGCTGGCTCTTTTTCAATACACTGTGACATATACGGCAGTTTCCGTGTACCCAGTTCAGTGGAACTATGGATGTGATTTAGTTTTTACTCACACAATGGATAAGCTGCAAAAGATTCCTACGAAGAAACCACAGATTAAACACAACATTAATAAAAACAGAAGCACAAAACAAAATGGCAAAAGTGAGGTTCTTAGCTTGCCCATAACAACACAGAGATACACACTGGATTTGAGAAGGACATCGAAAAGGTCTCAAAACTTGAAGATGGTACTTGAAAAATTTCGTGTCCTCTTGGAAAACCTTGCCTTAAGCATATATCATCCTTAAGAAAGACAATGATGGTAACACAGGAATCATATATAAGTACATAAGCAAATCGACCAGGACAAGTGTGGACTGGGGCGTGCGGCCACACTTCTGTCACAGAGCGCTGTGGGGATCTACTGCGGGCTACGCCGTCTTTGCTTCTCCATCGAACCCTGAAGTCCCCTGACCCGTCCCTGGTAAGTTAGCTCCAAGAACACAGACTTCATTTAAAACATGTATGATGGCTTATGACGTAAGTGTAAAAAACGATACATTGACTATTCTTTAGAACAGTCAATTGAGCAGATATTTTAATCCCAAAGAAGAACCTATTCTAAATCAGGAAAACAAAATTTACCATGTAACATATAAAAACTTCATGTTTTGAAATTAATCCATTTATTTAGTATTTTAAAAGTTACAACCTGTGCTTTTTAAAGTTTGGCAAGAGCTTAGCCTTTTATTTAAACACCTTAACACCTGAGCTACTGCTAACTGCCCACCACCAACTTAAAGTTACTACAAGATGCCAGCTCTGAAAATTAGTTTCGATCTATATGCTATCTATCTAGCCATACAGCTACCTATAAATTAACACATATAAAAGTATACATACATATACATTCTCCCATATAAATTATAAACCCAGCAATAGGCTGTTTACTGCCTAATATTGCTGAATCAAGTCAGATTGTTAACAATAGCTAAAAGGGAAAGGAATATCAAAAAAATAATCCTGCCATACTGGCAAAAACACAAGCTCTGATTAATAGTTTTAATAATAAGAAAAATAACCTGCCATAACTTGCATCATCACAGATTCACAGTACAACACATGGCAGACTTATAGGGTGGCCATGGATTTAAGCTCATGGGTATTTTACCCGAAGCCTTTTCTTTGAAATAAAGCAATATTCCGGGCACTATTTTCAGTGCTGAAGATATAAAAATGAACAAAATAGATAAATAACTCCTGCCATCCTAAGCCCTCCTAAATCATAGTACGGGGTACAGACACTAAACAAAACAACAAGAAACAGGCGTTAGACAACATGCGTGTGCATGTGCGCTCAGTCGCTCCATGAAGCCAGTCTTCTGGTGACCCCAGGGGCTTGGAGCCCACCAGGCTCCTCTGTCCATGGGACTTTCCCAGGCAAGAACACTGGATTAGGCCGCCGTTTCCTCGTCCAGGGAGATCTTTCCCATCTAGGGACTGAACCTGTGTCTCCTGCATTGGCAGGTGGATTCCTTACCACTGAGCCACTTGGGAAGCCGGCAGACAACATCTATGGAGCAAAACAGAGCAGGGACTCAAGAGCTGCTAGGTTTATGCAGTTTAAACCAGCAGTTAGGGAAGGCCTGCCCGAGAAGGGATCACTGGGCAAACACCCGTGAGAGAGGGAGCCCCATGTGTGGGAGGGAACATCCTCAGCAGTACAAAAGGAGACTCTCAAGCGAGGATTCCCAGAAGGGACCATGGCAAGAAGTCTGGGGTGGAATGAGCAAGAAAGTAACAGATGAGGTCGGAAAGTAAATTATGGATGGGGGAATAAAATGGGACTGACCACATAAGTCTTTACAAGGTAAGACCAGAAAGTCAAAGTGAAAGTCACTCAGTCAGGTCTGACTCTTGGCAACCCCAAGGACTGTCCATGGGATTCTCCAGGCCAGAATACTGGAGTGCGTAGCCTTTCCCTTCTCCAGGGGATGTTCCCAACCCAGGGATCCAACCCAGGGATCCCACATTGCAGGTGGATTCTTTACCAACTGAGACACCAGGGAAGCCCAAGAATCCTGGAGTGGGTAGCCTATCCCTTCTCTAGCGGATCTTCCCGACCCAGGAATTGAACTGGGGTCTCCTGCATTGCAGGCGGATTCTTTACCAGCTGCGCTACCAGGGAAGCCCACTATAAGAAATGCAGGTGTTATTCTGAGTGAGATGGAAAAGCACTCAATAGTTCTCAGAAGAGACATGGCCTAACTTGTTTTAAAAGGAACACTCTGGCTACCATGTTTGACTGAAGGGGAACATGGACAGAGGCAGTGAGACTGGTTAGAAAGCTGACAACACTGCCACGAGATCACAGTGGTTTGGACGAGGGTAAAATAGAGGCAGTGAGAGTTTACCAGACCGTGGATATATTTTGAAAGCAGAAGCAACAAAACTTTCTGGTATAGGTTATAAAGGAAGGTCAGAATCTGAGGTCGATTAAGTTTTACAGCCCAGGCAACTAGAAAAGCAGATGGGCCATTACCCGATGTAGGAAATTTGTGGAAGAAGCAGGTCTGGAGAAAGTACACTGAGTTTACTTCTGCATGTGTTAAATCTGAGGTATCTACTAGATATCCAAGCAGAAATGTTAAATAATAGGCTGGAGTTGACTGGAGAATTCTGAACTGCCAGTGTAATTTGGGAGTTATCAGGATATAGATTAATATTCAAAAAGGGTTCGTTAGAGACGGCCTCTAAAATTAAGAGGTCAGTGAAAAGGAAGTACCCAGAAAACCAACCAGTGAGAGAGGCAGGGGAGAGAAAGAGGAAACTCTAGGAGTGTGGATGGCAATGAAGAAAGCACTTCGGACCAGAGAAGCCACTCCCCCCGGGCCAAACTGCTGCTAAAAGGAAAGCGAGGCCAGGCTCTGTGGCTGACCCCAGGCCCAGCAACAGGGAAGGGTACTGGAGCTCTTGGCAACAGCGCCTTTGGTAGAACGGTAAACACAACGCCTCATCAGAGCATGCCATTCAGAGAGAGAGGTGGTGAGAGTACAGAAATCATTAAAATCTCCCTCTGACTCTGCCAAAGCCTTTGACTGTGTGGATCACAAGAAACTGTGGACAATTCTGCAAGACATGGGAATATCAGACCACCTGACCTGCCTCTTCAGAAATCTGTATGCAGGTCAGGAAGCAGCAGTTAGAACTGGACATGGAACAGATTGGTTCCAAATAGGAAAAGGAGTACGTCAAGTACGTATGTTGTCACCCTGCTTATTTAGCTTAGATGCAGAGTACATCATGAGAAACGCTGGACTGGAAGAACACCAGCTGGAATCAAGATTGCCGGGAGAAATATCAATAACCTCAGATATGTAGATGACATCACCCTTATGGCAGAAAGTGAAGAGGAACTAAAAAGCCTCTTGATGAAAGTGAAAGAGGAGAGTGAAAAAGTTGGCTTAAAGCTCAACATTCAGAAAATGAAGATCATGGCATCTGGTCCCATCACTTCATGGGAAATAGATGGGGAAACAGTGGAAACAGTGTCAGACTTTATTTTTGGGGGGCTCCAAAATCACTGCAGATGGTGACTGCAGCCATGAAATTAAAAGATGCTTACTCCTTGGAAGAAAACTTATGAGCAACCTAGATAGCATACTGAAAAGCAGAGACATTACTTTGCCAACAAAGGTCCGTCTAGTCAAGGCTATGGTTTTTCCAGTGGTCATGTATGGATGTGAGAGTTGGACTATGAAGAAGGCTGAGCACCAAAGAATTGATACTTTTGAACTGTGGTGTTGGAGAAGACTCTTGAGAGTCCCCTGGACTGCAAGATCCAACCAGTCCATTCTAAAGGAGATCAGCCCTGGGTGTTCTTTAGAAGGAATGATGCTAAAGCTGAAACTCCAGTACTCTGGCCACCTCATGTGAAGAGTTGACTCATTGGAAGAGACTTTGATGCTGGGAGGGATTGGGGGCAGGAGGAGAAGAGGACAACAGAGGATGAGACGGCTGGATCATCACAGACTCAATGGGCGTGAGTCTGAATGAACTCTGGGAGTTGGTGATGGACAGGGAGGCCTGGCGTGCTGCGATTCATGGGGGTCGCAGGGTCGGACACGACTGAGCAACTGAACTGAACTTTCTTAATCATGCTTTTTTTTCCAACATAAACCCATTTCTTTCTAAAAGATTCTTTTTGGAGCCCTCCAACTTCCTGATAAAAATGAAGTCTACTTGCTCTCCAGATCCGACACTTCTGGGCCATCTTCTGGTTGTGTTCTGAGTTAGGTCCCCTGACTTGAAACCCATGTTCTCCCCTTTCTTCTTTGTTTCAGGAACGGGGTGTGTTCCTTTTGTCTTTATTAGAAGATTCTCAAGTAACTGTTTTACGAATTTTATGTCTAAGTAGGTAAAAGTTGAGTCATTTCATATCAAAATATTTCCTCTTTCCATCACACTCTTGACTTCTGTTCAAAACAAAATCATTTTTCCAACCTCTAAAAGGCACTGCTTTCTAAGTGTCCCATGTTGCTGTTAAGAAACTGTCCTGTCAGTTTATTTCTCATTCTTTTGTAAGTAAAGCAATTTTTCTTTCTGGAGTAACTAGGATTTTCTCTTATGAAATGGTAGTCTGTATTTCACAAGGACTTTCTTTGGCCATTTAAAAAATTTCTATTGCATAGCACTAGTAGGGTTGCTTTAAAGACTCACATAAAATTTTCTCAGTTATTCATTTTTCTTTCCTTATTTTCTCTGTATTTGGCCCACAGAGTTTAATTCTTTGTCTCTAAATTTTTCTTTCTCATTTTCAACGTACAGAATGATAGATTTCATGTACTTTCCTATTTCTGGCTTTCTAAAATCCTCTATAATAACTTTCAGATTTCTTGTGTTTCTTGTTCCCTGCTGCTTCTATCATCATTGTCATTTTCAATAGTGGTTCTTGTCTTATGAATAAAATGTAAACTAGAATCTCTCTGTGGGTATCAATTATCTCTATTTTATCCAGGCTAGCTATACAGATATGTCCTGCTGCTGCTAAGTCGGTTCAGTCGTGTCCGACTCTGTGCGACCCCATAGATGGCAGCCCACCAGGCTCCCCCGTCCCTGGGATTCTCCAGGCAGGAACACTGGAGTGGGCTGCCATTTCCTGCTCCAAAGCATGAAAGTGAAAAGGGAAGTGAAGTCGCTCAGTCGTGCCAAACTCCTAGCAACCCCATGGACTGCAGCCTTCCAGGCTCGTCTGTCCATGGATTTTCCAGGCAAGAGTACTGGAGTGGGGTGCCTTTGAGTTTTCTCTAAAGAAATGTTTCCTTTGCTAGTACTATTCATCTAATAATAACATATGATTCCTCTCTACTGTGACAATTATTCATTTCAAATTCTTAGGAGTGTTCACATACTTCTTCCTAATTGCAAAAACAAAACAAATAAAACTATACAAATGGGCTGTTGTCTAAGAATTAAAGGAATTAATCAGGGAAATATTAATTCTAGATCTTCCAATTATTAACTTAGGTGTCATCATTTTACTCCTTAACTAGGATAATATGCCAGCAGTTCTAGACAGTAATGGGAACAATCTTCAAAAGAATACAAGAAAAAGCCTGAATATGGGCTCTATCCTCCCACGGCAGAGCTGAAACAGTGAAGACCTTGCTTTAAGTGTGTTCTGTCTATTAAGTGAACTGTGTCAGTATACCGTCTAACATGATGATGCATATTTAAACAGCTGCCAACGAAGGGATGAATGAATGCAGGACAATTCTGCACCCCTTTTTCTGATGGAAATACGGAAACATAGTTAAAAGAGACTAAGAGTTGGGAAAGCCTTTGACTGTGTGGATCACAGTAAACTGTGGAAAATTCTGAAAGAGATGGGAATACCAGACCACCTGACCTGCCTCTTGAGAAATCTGTATGCAGGTCAGGAAGCAACAGTTAGAACTGGACATGGAACAACAGACTGGTTCCAAATAGGAAAAGGAGTA
>SJXQ01007968.1:196616-211866 GCA_006408695.1 Aepyceros melampus | reverse complement strand
CTCCACTCCCACACACGGCAACTCCACTCCCACACACGGCAACTCCACTCCCACACACGGCAACTCCACTCCTACACACGGCACCTCCACTCCTACACACGGCACCTCCACTCCTACACACGGCAACTCCACTCCTACACACGGCAACTCTGTCCAGAACCCCTCGGACGGAGAAGCCTGGAAGGCTACAGTCCACGGGGTCAGAAGAGCCAGACACAAATGCAGTGGCTCAGCATGCACGCACACGCACACGCATGCACACGCACACCACCGAGGAGCCAGCTAGCTCTCCAGCCCGTGTGATAGTCAAAGCTCACATTCACTACCACTATTGTTGCAATGCAGGCTACTCATTTGTGTAACATCACCACACCTGTTAGAATAATGCAGTGGCTTTATAGCATGTCCACAAATCCTCCGATACTTCTCCTTAAAAAAGCAGAACCTAATCTGTTCCCATGAAGTGTGGGCGACCTTTAGTAACCTGTTTCGAATGAAGACAGTGGCCGTGGTGACTATGTGATGCACAAGACCCAGGCCTGAGGCCCTGTGGCTGCCCCTCACTCTCTCTTGGCCCACGCTCTCTCAGAGAAGCCGGCTGCTGCGCCATAAGATCACTCAGTAGTCCTAAAGAATGGCCATGTGATGAGGAACTGGCAGTTTCTGCCAGAAGGCAGAAGAAACCAAGGTCTTCTGGAAACAGCCACGAGAATAAACCAGCTAGGAAGCAGATTCTTCAGCCTCATTCAAGGCTTTTTATGACTGCTGTTCCATCTTGACTGTAACCCTCATGAGGCCTTGAGCCAAAACCATCCAGTCAGGATGTTCCTGGATGTCTGACCCACAGAAACTATGATGTAATACACATCCTGAGCTGTTGGGTCTATTACTGCACAAAACTATCCTGTATCAGATAATAAATACAACCAATTCAAATTACCTGTGTTTAGATTCTGAATTTTCTTATGCGTCCATCTACCACCACAAAGATTCTCTAATACCATCTCACAAAAGTGCATTTTCTCCCTGTAAGAGACCTACCTTTCTCATCCTGGGAGTGTCATGTTGGGGATGACAGTGTAAATGAGTTATCTGCGCCATTCACTTGCTGACAATGTCTGCACTGCGATGTAGCACCTAAACTCCGCATGTTTTCATGCGTCTGAGACCCATCTGTATGTCTTCTTTGGAAAAACATCTACTTATTTTTTTTGCTATTGAGTTGCATGAATTATTTATACATTTTTAATATTAACCCCTTATGCGAAGAGTTGACTCATTGGAAAAGACCCTGATGCTGGGAGGGATTGGGGGCAGGAGGAGAAAGGGACGACCGAGGATGAGATGGCTGGATGGCATCACAGACTCAATGGACGTGAGTCTGAGTGAACTCCGGGAGTTGGTGATGGACAGGGAGGCCTGGCGTGCTGCGATTCATGGGGTCGCAAAGAGTCGGACACGACTGCGCGACTGAACTGAACTGAATTGAATATTAACCCCTTATTGAATACATGATTTGCCAATATTTTCTCCTATTCAACAGATTGCCTAGAAATAATCTACTTTAAAAGTGTCCTTTTAGAAACAAAAAAGTTAATTAAGGGGGTGGGCAAAATGGGTGGAGGGGGTCAAGTATGGTAATGAATGGTAACTAGACTTTTGGTCATGATCCCTTTGAGAAATGACTCTGCGACCCCATGAGCCGAAGCCCACCAGGCTCCTCTGTCCATGGGATTCTCCAGACAACACTGGAGTGGGTTGCCATGCCCTCCTCTAGGAGATCTTCCCAACCTAGGGATCAAATCCAGGTTTCCCTCATTACAGGCAGATTCTTTACCATCCGAGCCACTGGGGAAGCCCATTCATCAGATTGCCTAGAAATAATCTACTTTTAAAGTGTCCTTTTAGAAACAGAAAAGTTAATTAAGGTGGTGGGCACAAGCGGTGAAAGGGGTCAAGTAAATGATGATGAGTGGCAACCAGACTTCTGGTGATGATCACTTCGTAATGAACACAAACATTGAACACCTAAAGCTTAGATAACATTATATATTTTAAAAAAAGACAAAACAAACAATATTTCAGAAAGAAACACAGCTTGATCCAACTATTTTAAGCGGGAGAAGTCTTAATTACTCTTCCAAGCTCTCCGAAATATTTATTTTGTATTCTCCCATATTCAGCTTTACATATATCAAAGTGCCCTAGAAACTGTTCTTAAAATTTCTCTTAAAACAAACTTTTATAATTACCTAACCCATATTTCCTTTCAGTAAAATAATTTTTTAGTCACACCAAGCTTTGTAATTATTACCACACTTAAGCTATAAATTCAAATAAAAACTTCATGACAAAATAGGTTTATGACAAACTCTGACAAATGCCACCAGAAAGCAGCTTCATATGTGCTGGAACCAATTACATTTAAACCTAGCTCCTTAACATTATCTCATCCTTCCATTTTCAGCTGCTAAGACAAAGTAAATATCCCAAGAGATTAATAAAGAATCCACTATTAGCAACTTAAGCTTATACTTTCATTACGTCTGACACTTATGTATTATTAATGTATCTCTAGATTTTTCATGGTTTCTATCAACAAGCACCAATGATTGCTTATACGTATTTTCAAGTGCAAAATATTCAGTACATCTAACTAGTATACACACAATAAATGAGGACTAATATCACTGTAAGCAACTGGACATATTACCTCAACTAACTGCAGTAAATCAAGCAACCAACCACAGACTTAAAGTTACAGGCTGCTACACAAGAGATTAAATTGCCAACATATGCTGGATCATAGAAAAAGCAAAGAATTCCACAAAAAGATGTACCTCTGCTTCGTTGATTATGCTAAAGCCTTTAACTGTATGGATCACAACAAACTGTGGAAAATTCTTAATGTAGCTGGCAATACCAGACCACATTACCTGCCTCCTGAGAAGCCTGCATGCAGGACAAGAAGCAACAGTCAGAACTGAACAGGAACAGTGAACTGGTTCAAAATTCGCAAAGTATATCAAAGCTGCACACTGTCACTCTGCTCATTTAACATATTTGCAGAGTACATTGTGTGAAAGGCCGGCTAGATGAAGCACAAGTTGGAATCAAGACCATGGGAAGAAATGTCAATAACCTCAGATATGCAGATGACACCACCCTTATGGCAGAAAGTGAAGAGGAACTAGAGAGCCTCTTGATGAAAGTGAAAGAGCAGATTAAAAAAGTTGGCTTAAAATTCAACATTCAGAAAACTAAGATCTTGGCATCCGGTCCCATCAATTCATGGCAAATAGATGGGGAATGTAGAAACAGTCTCAGATTTCATTTTCTTGAGCTCCAAAGTAACTGCAAATGGTGACTGCAGCCTCCAAATTCAAAGACACTTGCTTTTTGGAAGAAAAGTTATGAAAAACCTAGACAGTGTATTATAAGCAAAGACATCACTTTGCTGACAAAGGTCTGTATAGTTAAAGCTATGGTTTTTCTAGTAGTCATGTATGGATGTGAGACTTGGACCATAAAGAAGGCTGAGCACCAAAGAATTTATGCTTTTGAACTGTGGTGTTGGAGAAGACTCTTGAGAGACCCTTGGACAACAGGGAGATCAAACCAGTCAATTCTCTGAGCCACCAGGGAAGCCCTACTCTAAAGGAAATCAACCCTGAACATTCACTGGAAGGAATGGTGCTGAAGTTGAAGCTCCAATAGTTTGGCCACCTGATGAGAAAAGCTGACTCACTGGGAAAGACCCTGATGCTGGCAAAGGCTGAGGGTAAGAGAAGAAGGGATGACAGGATGAAATGGACAGGAGTTTGACTTGATGGACATGAGTCTGAGCAAACTCAGGGAGACAGTGAAGAACAAGGAAACTTGGCGTGCTGCAATCCATGTGAATGACCACCACCACCAGAAGAAAACTTCCAAGGTATGACTAGCAAACTCTGCAAATGAACAACTTTAGAAATGATAGTAATACCTAAATCAGAGAGAAATTTTAAGGAACAGCTGTTAAAACTTCTGAGATGAAACAGGTTTGTTATCCCAAGTAACGAGAGATAAGACAGAAGGCTATACCTGATTATCTACTACTCTTTCCTTACTGCTGCTGTGGCTGCTGCTGCGTCGCTTCAGTTGTGTCTGACTCTGTGCGACCCATAGACAGCAGCCCACCAGGCTCCGCTGTCACTGGGATTCTCCAGGCAAGAACACTGGAGTGGGTTGCCATTTCCTTCTCCAAGGCATGAAAGTGAAAAGTGAAAGTGAAGTCACTCAGTCGTGTCCGACTCTTAGTGACCACGTGGACTGCAGCCCGCCAGGCTCCTCCATCCATGGGATTCTCCAGGCAAGAGCACTGGAGTGGGGTGCCATCGCCTTCTCCCCCTTACCCACTACTCTTGTCCTAACTACTACTCTTCTCTGAAGATAGTTTTGCAAACTATTGTAGAAAAGGAACAATAAACTCAGCACTGGTACAGTGAAAATTACACTACAAAATGTAACTCAAACATAAAACATATGTAATCAGAAACAAATAATCTCAAAATTTTTATAGACAAAAATTGTATTTTCAAATTCTGTTCTGGTAAAGCTTTTATCTCATCAAATTTTTATAAATTCTTCATTTTGTTAAAGAAAAGTCTTGTAAAAAAATTTTTTAAGACTATCAATAGCAATCTTTGAGGCAAGAAGTGAAATACAACTCTCAACACACTAGAACAATAAATAATTTCTGTGGTTTACCTTAAAGTATAATTGGCTAAGGCAGGAAAAGATTAGAGTCAAAGAAAAGTGAGATGAAAGAATAACATATTAATTCATTTGAAAAAGATGAATACTCCTCAAATTTACCTCTCATTTAGATAGGAAGATCTCTGATTCAAGTATCACAAACAAGAATGCTGCTCAACCTACCCTCCTTCAAGATACACAAACCAGCTTTAAGCAGAAAAGTTGGAAAGAACATAACTTTGTAAATCAACTACACCTCAATTAAAAAAAAAAAAAGCCGTAGAAATTTATTTTCATGTCAGTAAGCCAGAAAAAGAAAAAACCAGAGTACAGGAAACAAAGAAAATAAAAAATTCAATGTTATGCATACCAAAAGGTAACAAATGTCATTTGAGCTAAAAAAACACAAAATATGCTCAGAATAATGTATCTGTGATAGATACTGAAATGTGTGTACTATCAAAAAAAAGAAACGTGAGTGAAGGTTGAGGAGATATAAAAAACTAGCAAGGCAAAATATTGAAGCAAGATGGTATGTACATGGGGGTTCCTTGTAATCTATAGACATGTTTGGAAATTTCCATGATAAAAACTTTGACATTATTTCCCTTTTCTTTGCAATCATTTATTGAAGAACTGTTCACATACAGAACTCTTAAGCATACATTACAACCCAAAGAATTTTTACATATATTTATCTAGCTACTCACCTAGATCAGAATTATTTATCACTTCAGAGGGTTTTCTTTCATCCCTTCTAAGACACTGACTCCTCTCAACCCAAAGGCAACCACTCTCCTGACCTCTATTACCCCAGTTAAGTTTTAAGATTTTAAACTTCATAGAAGTGGAATCATGCATCATAAACTCCTCTGTATCTATTTACTTTTGCTTGACACAATGTTTCCGAGATTCATTCATGTTGTTATAAACATCTTTGTACGGGTTTTTTCCCCTAACTTTTCTTGAGTATCCATGACCTGGAATTACGGGGTCACAGTACAGAGCTACGTTTGGCTATAACAGATCCTGACAGCTTTGTAAAGTGGCTGAAACAACTTACATTCCCACCAGCAATATATAAGAGTGTTGTTTCATATCCTTGGCAACATTTGATATTGATTCATATCCTTGGCAACACTTGGCATTGTGGGTCTCTAATTTTAGCCATTTGGCAGGGCTGTGATGGGACGGTGCCTCATTGTGACGTTTCCCTGAGGAGTAATAATGCAGACTGCCTTTGCCTAACACTGACCTTTTGGGTATCTTCTGTGAAGAAACTGCCTGCTTTCTTGCAGATTTTAAAAAGTGCGTTGCTTGCCTTTTTCTTCTTGATTTTTAGGTTATACTTTCTGGATACAAGTCTTTCACCAGATTTACTTAATGTGAGTATATTCTTGTAGTCTGTGGCTTGCCGTTCTCTTTACATCTTCATGAATAGAAACTCATAACTTAGTGTCATCTAATTTACCAACTTTACGTTTTATTTAAGAAATTTTTGTCTAATCCAAGGTGATGAAGACATTCCAGGTTTACTTCTAGAAACTCAATAATTTTAGCTCATACAGATTCAACTCAATGAATACAGTATCAGGTAGAAATCAAGGTTCATTTTTTCCCCAAATATTCAATATCCAATTTACCTAACACTTATTAAACACGTTTCTTAACTTCAGTGGAGCTTTTGCCATAATCCAAGATACTACATATGTGAAGGTTCCACTTCTAGACACTCATATTCCTCCGCTTGTCTTTTTGTCCATCTTGTTCTAATTTCTCTAACTTGTTAATTACTCTAACTTTATAGCAAGTCTTGAGACATTTACATTTTGATATGAATTTTGCAATCCATTTCATCCTAATCTTTAAATTCTGGGACTTTAAGTGAAATCATATTGAACCTACAGCTCAACTTGGAGGAATAACAATAGTGAGTTCCTACAATATAAAGATGAAGTATTTCTCCACATACTTAGGTATTTCAAAATGTTTCCTAGCACTGTTTTATAGTTTTCAGTGTAGAAGTTTTGCCAGAGTTTCTATTAGATTTATTCTTACATATTCTGACGCTTTTCTGAAAGTACTTCTCTAATTTTATGCTTTTTGGTTGCTAGTACACAACTTATATTTTTGCAAGTTGTCTTTGTACCCTTGTATCTTTTTAAAAACACATATTCTAAAACTTTACTGGCAAACACTTTAAAAATTTTTTTCCATTTTTTAAAATTAACCTTTTCTAACCTGAGGGCACTGGTTAGGATTCCAATATAGTTAAAGAAAGAAAAAAATAGGGGACATGAAACAAGGTTTTTCATTGAGGGTTGTATCAGCTGTAGCATTTTTTTGTTGTTGCTGATACTATACAGAAAATTAACACTGTTTTCCTCTTTTCCTCAATTGATAAGGGCATGTTAACTCAGTCAGTGAGAAAATGCTACGGACAAGTGGCACTAATGAATTCCTCAGTCTGTAAAGAAACACAGTATCCATGAAGTGCAATGAAGCAAAGCACAATAAACACGGAAGTCTGCCGGTATACAGAGCACTCTCCCAGCACTGCTTCATTGCACTCAGCAAGCTCGGATGTCATCTTTTTGTTATTTTTTCAGATAAAATGTTTTCTAACTTTCATCTTGACTTCATTTTGATTCATGGGCTATTTAAAATGTCTTGGTTAATTTTCAAACATTTGGAGCCTGCTGCTGCTACGTTGCTTCAGTCGGGTCTCTGTGCAACCTCACAGACGGCAGCCCACCAGGCTCCTCTGTCCCAGGGATTCTCCAGGCAAGAATATTGGGAGTGGGTGCATGCAAAGTTGCTTCAGTCGTGCCCAACTCTGTGCGACCCCATGGACCTAGCTAGTTACTTTTATGTTGCTGTTGTTGTTCAGCTGCTTTTTACTTTTGTATTATGTGCGTCTTTAAACTGTTTAATTGCTAAGTCATGTCCAACTCGTTTGCGACTCTGTGGACTGTAGCCTGCCAGGCTCCTCTGTCTAAGGGATTTCCCAGGCAAGACTGAATTGTAGTTAATTCCACAGAGTTCAAAGAACATGTACTATATAATTTCCATCCTGTGAAATTTGACGATACTTTTTAAGGACCACAATATTTTGACAAATGTCCCATATGTGCTTGAAAAGAAAAGCTTGAATAGAAAAGCATGATGATGATTAATCATGTCATTCAAATCTATTTACTTACTGACATTTTTATATATTTGTTCTATCAGTTATACCAAATGCATATTTAAAATCTCCAGTTATGAATGCATACCTATCTTTACTAATTATAATATTAACTTCTATATTCATAGGCTATGTTATCAGATAAACATACACTTAGAATTATTATGTTGTCTTGATGAATTGACCTATTTATATTTTCCTGTTTATTTCTTGCAATATTTCTTCCTTTATGTCTATTTTGAACAATATCACAACTAACACAGGCATATCAGTTACTTTTGGTGAGTACTTGCAAACAATACTTCAGTTCAGTTCAGTTCAGTCACTCAGTCATGTCCGACTCTTTGCAACCCCATGAATCGCAGCACGCCAGGCCTCCCTGTCCATCACCAACTCCCGGAGTTCACTCAGACTCGCGTCCATCGAGTCAGTGATGCCATCCAGCCATCTCATCCTCGGTCACCCCCTTCTCCTCCTGCCCCCAATCCCTCCCAGCATCAGAGTCTTTTCCAGTGAGTCAACTCTTCGCATGAGGTGGCCAAAGTACTGGATACTTACTCAGTCTTTTTATCTTCATATATATTATGCGTGTTTTCAAAGTGTTTTTTTAAATAAATGCCTTTCAAAGTGTTTAAATCATGCAATCACTAACCAAAAGGAAGATGGAGTAGCACTATCAATATCAGAAAACTCGTCTGCAGAAGTATTATCAGAGATAAAGAAGGATACTACATAATGATAAAGGGGTCAATTCACCAAGACGACATAACACTCCTAAACAAATATGTACCTAACAACAGAGGCTCAAAACACATGAAGTAAAAACAGTTGGAAGATGAAGCAGAAATAGACAAACCCACAATTACACTTGAAGGCTTCAACTCTTCTTGCAGTGACCAACATAACAAGTAGACAAAACCTCAGTAAGGAAACAGAAAACCTAACAAGCACCACAAGTCAGCTTGACCTAACAATTACAGAATATTTAATACAAATGATTAATTTAGTATTTAAAAGGGAATGCAGACTTTACAGAATACCTTGCCCCAAAGCAGCATGACATACATTATTTTGAACCGCACAGACATTTACCAAGACCGACCATATTCTGATTTATAAAACTTCAAATAAGTCAAACAAAATTAAACGAAATATGTTTTCCATCTACAATAAAATTAAGCATAGAAATCAGTTACAGGAAGAGATGGGCAAAAATCACCAAATAATTGGGACTTCAACAATATACACCTAAATAACACACGGGTCAATGTGAAAGTCACAGAAAAACTCAGAAATATCAACATAAAAATCTGTGAGACCATGTGCTGTAGTCCTTAGAAGGAAAAGAAGAAAGGTCTCAAATCAACAGCCTTTCAAGCTTACACCTGGAAAACTGAGCGGATTTAGATCCAAAGCACTAAAGACCAAACAGTAAAGAGTTAAAATCAGGGTAACTCAAAACTTTTTTTAAAGTAATAAAAGCTGGATCTTTAGAAAAGTTAACACAATTGATAAACCTGGAAATGAGCTAATAAAGACAAAAGAGAGCTCACACTGACAACATCTGGAATAAAAGAAAAGATATCACTATGGATGCCATAGTATTAAAGGGACAATAAGAAACAACTTCATGGCAATTAATAGAGACAAATTCCCTGAAATGCACAAACCACTAAAACTCATACATTAGGTGACTCACAGTCAAAGGCTGACTATGTTTTAAAGACAAAATTAAGGTGTCCTTACTGTCCTACACCCATTAAGGCAACTAATCCATCCCTGTTCAACGGAGAAACCTAGGCCCAGATAGTCAGCTTGCAAACTCGGAAAAACGTGTATGAAAGAAACAGTAATCCTATCCAAAATTTTTCAGGAAATACAGAGGAAGAAACACTTAAGTCTATGAGACCAGCATTATCCTGATACAAAAATATTACACAAAAAGGTATCTTTCAAGGACACAGATACAAAAGAATACTCAACAAAACATTAACAAATCTAACCTACTAACTTATGAAAATGATAATACATCATAACCAAGTGAGGTATATCTAGAGAATGCAAGGTTGACACAACAAGGAAGATAAATCAGAAGATCATCTAAATAACAGTTAAAACATCTGAGCACACTGAATGTCCAATCATGATTTAAAAATCCTCATCTAAGAACAGAATGGGGACATCCTTAACTTGATTAAAGGATTATTTTACTTAATTATAATATGTGCTAAGTCGCTTCAGTCGTGTCCGACTCTGTGCAACCCCATAGATGGCAGCCCATCAGGCTGCCCCGTCCCTGGGATTCTCCAGGCAAGAAACTGGAGTGGCTTGCCATTTCCTTCTCCAATGCATGAAAGTGAAAAGTGAAAGTGAAATCGCTCAGTCCTGTCAGGGACTCCTAGCGACCCCATGGACTGCAGCCCACCAGGTTCCTTGACCCATGGGATTTGCTGACTAGTATAATAAAACCTGATAAAAGGCACTAGTAGCCTTACTAATGAAAGACTGAAAGATTTCTTTCCCTAGGATTATGAATAAGACAAAGATACCTATTCTCACCACTCCTATTCAACATCATACTGGAGGTCCTTGTCAGGGAAATAAGGGGGAAAAATGTACAGGGGAGGTGGCTACATACAAATTGAAAACAAAAGAAACAAAATTGCTCTGTATTCACAAATGATGCTAACTTTCTACATGAGAAAATCTGAAAGAATCTACAAAGGAAAAAAAGTTATTAGAATAGGTGAGTTTAGCAAGGTTGCGAGGTTCAAGATCAGTATACAAAATCAACTGTACTTCTACATACTGTCAGTGAACAACTGGACATGGAAACTTTGGAAAATTATCATTTACAAAATTATCAGCAGTGATGAAATACCTGGATATAAACTTGACAAGAGGAACAACTTCTGTATCTGGCAACTATAAAATATTAATGAAGGAAAATGAAGACCTTTGATTAAAACCAGAGATATCTCATGTGCTTACACGATTATTCAATATTAAGGTGTCAATTTTTATCAAATTGATCAATGTATTCGATGTAATCTAAATTAAAATCCCCTCAGTCTTTTTCGTAGAAACCAACAAATTACTTATAAAAAATTTTATGGAAAAGCAAAGGGAGCTAGAATATCCAGAATGATTCTGGAAAATAAAGTTGAAGAACTTGCACTATCTGATTTTAAAACTTATTATAAAGCAACAATAATCATGAATGACAAAGTGGCACTGGCAAAACGCAAGACAGCAGAGACCAAGGGCAGAGTCCAGAAGCACATGCACACAGGCGGTCAAGACCGCAGAGACCAAGGGGAGAGTCCAGAGCACACGCTCCATGCGGTCAAGACAGCAGAGACCAAGGGCAGAGTCCAGAAGCACACGCTCATACGCGGTCAAGACCGCAGAGACCAAGGGCAGAGTCCAGAAGCACACGCTCACACACAGTCAAGCTGACTTTTGACCAAGTGGTGCTAGAACTGGGAAAATAAACTTGATTCTTATTTCACGCCAGATACAAAAATAACTTAAAACAGATTGTTACCCAGTGACATAAAAACAGTAACAACTGAAGAAAATGTAAGGGGAAATATGCCTGACTTTGTATTGAGCAAACTTAGAACACAGAAACACGTTATAAAAGGGAAAATTGATGAAATGAATTTAATCAAAATTAAAAGCTCCTCTGCGACAATTAAAAGGTGAGCTTCAGACTGCACTGAGCCTGTATGCATCTCTATGGGGCGAAGGACTTCTACAGGAAACTGTATAAAGAATTCCTCCAGCCCAATAAGACGGGCAACTCAATGTTCAAAGACAGCAAGAGATCTGAACACACACTCTATGAAGGAAGACTGTATACAAATGACCCATAATAAATGATGAGTTATCAGCATTATTAGACATCACATAAATACAAATTTAAAATACTGTCATACTACTACATACCCACTAGAAGGGCTAAAGTTAGCCAAGTTTGGTGAGAACACAGACCCACTGGAACTGTAAAATGGGAGACAGTTTGGAAGGTTCTTACAATTAAACACTCATTTACAATATAACCCAACAAATCCATTTATAAGTATTTAACAAAGAAAAATGAAAATATATGTTCACACATTCATCAATGAATGTTTGCAGAGCTTTATTAATAAGAATCCCAAACTGGAGACAATCCAAATACCCATACATAGGTGAAATGGTCAATTACTGTGGTAAATCAATACACCATAAACTACCACTCAACAACAAAAGCCATGAACCAGCTAAACATACAAACACATGGATTATCCTTAAAAACAACACAGTGGGGAAAAAAAACATGGACACAGAAGAATATACATTACATAATTTATTTAATAAAATTCTAGAACAAATGAAACCCATCTAGAGTGAGAAAAACAGGACAAACTGTTTCCTAGAGCCGAGGGTAAAAAAGTGACTTACTGAAAAAGGGTAGAAGGGAACTTTTGGGGATGAGAAAAATATTCAATATCTTGACTGTAGTAACGAAAATATTCTACTCTTGATTGTGGTAGTGGTGACATGACTGTATACATCTGTCAAAACACATGGAGCCGTACATTTTAAATCTATGTATTTTATTATAAGTAAATTATCCTCAATAAAGTTGATTCTGTAAAAAACAGCTCTTTTGGGAAAATACTAACCAGGGAATAATGGTGATGCGCCTATACAAATACTCAAAGGGTATCAAAAACATCAATAAAATTCAATACCCATTTATGATTTTTTAAAATATCATGAGAAGTTAAAAATAATAAAATCACCTGGAAAGTTAAGAATACAAGGAAATATTTTAACCTGTTATACTCTCCATTTATCAGAAAGCTTCAGTAAACATTGTAATTGATGCTAAAACATCAGATCCCCTTAAAGTCTAAACCACCAAGTTGTGAAGTATCACTGCTATTATTTAACATTGTATAAAAATGTTACTAGCTGAAGTAATGAGAAAGAAAAGTGAAAGTGTTAAGTCACTCAGTTCAGTCAGACTCTTTGTGACCCCAAGGACTGCAGCCCACCAGGCTCCCCTGTCCTTGGGGATTCTCCAGGCAAGAATACTGGAGTTGCCAGTCCCTTCTCCAGGGGATTGTCCCAACCCTGGAAACGAACCCGGTTCTCCTGCATTGCAGGCAGATTCTTTACCAGCTGAGCCACCAGGGAAGTCCTAATGTAATGAGGAAAACACAAATTATAAAATTTAAAAGCCACAAAACTGTGAATATTTTCAGAAAATCAACTCAGTTAGTGGTTGCTGTGCGACCCCATAGATGGCAGCCCACCAGACTCCCCCGTCCCTGGGATTCTCCAGGCAAGAACACTGGAGTGGGTTGCCATGTCCTTCTCCAACGCATGAAGTGAAACGTGAAAGTGAAGTCGCTCAGTCGTGTGCAACTCTTAGCTACCCCATGGACTGTAGCCCACCAGGCTCCTCCATCCATGGTATTTTCCAGGCAAGAGTACTGGAGTGGGGCGCTATCGCCTTCTCCGAGTTAAGTGGTTAGATACATGATCAGCAGAAAAAAATTCGAAAGCTTTGGTATAACTGAGGGGTGAGAAATAAATGTTACTGAAAGTTTCTATCCACCAGAGCTACCAAGATGGAATGCCATAAATAGAGTTTTATGGAATAAAACTATAAAACTTTTCTTAAGCAAGATGTGAATTAAGAGACATGCTATACATATATATCTATCAGAAGGGAGAGATTCAGCATCACAAAGGTTAATTTGCTCCATATTAATCTAAAATTTCAATATAACCTCACTCAAAACACCTTACGGATCTTTTACCTAATTTGCAAGCTGGGTCTAAAGTTCATTTGTAGAATGCATAAGATTAACTTCGAAAAGAGTACTAAGTAGGGAGAAATGGTTATCAAAATTTAAATGCATACTGTTTTTAATCTAGCAGTTCAATTTCTAGGAATACATGCTCCAGAAATAATCACATGAAGAGGAAGTTTACTGAACAGCTGACTCGCAGAATGAAGGTAGAACTTGAAGGGGAAGTGGGAGGTGCACTTTTTACCTTACCGCCGGAGGAGCGGGCCCAGGCGGCGAGGGCGGCCTCTCCCAGCCAGCGACCCCACCCACCATGGGGTCTTTCCATACCGTTTGAAGTTTTAAAATTTAAGAAAATTTAAAGGATATTAATAAAAACAAGTAACTGTAAAACGTGGCTTCAAATAAAGCATTATTTGTGATTAGAAAAAGAAACTAACTTAAATGTCTTTCAGTAAGGGAACGGTTAAGTAAATTACAGCCCATTGAAATTATTTAAATATTACTTAGCTTTTAAAAAGACGCCGGAGGAGCGGGCCCAGGCGGCGAGGGCGGCCTCTCCCAGCCAGCGACCCCACCCACCATGGGGTCTTTCCATACCGTTTGAAGTTTTAAAATTTAAGAAAATTTAAAGGATATTAATAAAAACAAGTAACTGTAAAACGTGGCTTCAAATAAAGCATTATTTGTGATTAGAAAAAGAAACTAACTTAAATGTCTTTCAGTAAGGGAACGGTTAAGTAAATTACAGCCCATTGAAATTATTTAAATATTACTTAGCTTTTAAAAAGTACCAAGGGGACTTATAATTTACAAGGGAAGATGGCCAAGATACATAATTTGGCGAAAAAAGCAAGTGATATATCAACTTGTTTAGTATATTCCCACCAAACTCTCCCAACTTTACATGTATGCATATGTGTTTAATAGTGTACATTAGGAAGACGTATTGTTCTAAGACTGGAACGAGACTGGAGGACAAAAAGGAATGTTCACATTGTAGTTAATGGTTCATTTTCTGTATTGATGAAATTTTACATCTAGTTTGCATGTTTGTAACTGAATTTTTAAAATTAAAATTATTTCATATAAAAATAATACATTCCAGAAGGCGTGCGGGGAAAAAGTCCAAACGTTCGTTAAAAATCTTTTAAATGTTTATCTTCGTGTTTATTTACACACTCTGAAAATGATCTATAGTCTTCACCAAAAGGGGCTGCCAATGTAAAGAAATTTAACTTACCAAACAGGTCATGATAAAAAATAAGACTCTATTAGGCCTTTAAAAAAACAACTTTCCCGGAAGCAGCCGGCTCAACGCAGTGCCTATGCGTCTGTTAGAAAAAAGAGAGAAGAAAAAAAGGCCTGGAGAGAGCAGTCTTCTCAACAGCTCTCGCTCGCAGTGAGGAAGGCTGCCCGTCTCCTGCTGGCCTCGGTCCGAGCGGCGCTCGGCGCCTGGACGCGCGCAGGGCCACTGCCGAGCCGCCGCCGCCGCCGGCCCGGGCCTGACCCAGCG
>SJXQ01007968.1:164890-196456 GCA_006408695.1 Aepyceros melampus | reverse complement strand
CCTTCGGGGCGCGGAGCTGCCGCAGGCCCGCGGCGCCCGACGGCTCGGCTCTAACGGGGCGCCCGGCGGGGGCGGCCGGGGCTCTCCAGAGGGCGCGCGGGAGGGGCTCCCCACGGGGCGCCGGCGGCGGCGAGCGCCGGGGCGGACGCTCTCCTCACAGCCGCGCTGACGGAGACACGCAGCGCCCGCGGGCCCAGCCGCCAAGGGCGGCGAGGGGCAGCGGCCTGGGAGGCCCGCGGCCGCCGCCGGAGGAGCGGGCCCAGGCGGCGAAGGCGGCCTCTCCCGGCCAGCGACCCCACCCACCATGGCCGGCCCCGCTCGCGGGCCGGGACGCAGAGACGCCGGCGGCGGAGGCGGCAGCTGCCCGGCCGGGACCCTCGCGCGCCAGACACCGGGACCAGCCTCGTTTAAAGAAAAGGAAAGCAACCCCCTCACCGAGCTGAGAAGCGGCTCCGGAGCGAGGACGGCGCTCGGTCCTCCACCCGCCGCCGCCGCCGCCTTCTCTCCGCCTCCGACTCCTCCCCCGCCCAACGCGCAGCAGCCGGCGGCGGCGGAAACACGGGCGGCGGCGGCGCGCCCCGCCCCTTGCGCCGCGGCGCAGGCGAGGGCGGGGAGCGCGCAAGCCCCGCCCCCAAAGCGGACTCGACCAATAGGCTTAACAGACCGCTGCGGGGTAAGCCTTATGCCCAATCGGAACCTGAGGAGTGGGCGCGCGTCAGTAGTTGGGACGTGGCGGAGAAGGGGAAAACACTCGTCCCGTCTTTGCGCCCCGCTCGCCTGTCTCGGCAAGGGGGAGCCTCGCCGATTGGCCCTAGAGCGGAAGGACAAACCCCACCCCCGCCAGGCCCCGCCCCCTTTCCCTGCAGCACTGCGACGTTTGAGGGGGCGGGGCGCCGGGCCGGGCGGGCCGGGCCTTCAGTGGGTTGAGCGGGGAGACAAGGGCGGGATCTCAGGGGAAGGGAGGCCGTGCGGAGATCTGAAGAAGGACTGGCGCAGTTAGGCTTTGAGAAATGAAGGCGCAGCACGCGAGAGGGAGGTGTCAAAATCAGTCCTCAGTCAGTCCAGGCGCTCAGTCGTGTCCGACTCTTTGCAAACCCCTGGGCTGCAGCACGCCAGGTCTCCCTGTCCACCAAGCCCCTGAGCTTGCTAGTCGGTGATGCCATCCAACCATCTCGTCCTCGGTGGTCCCCTTCTCCTCCCGCCTTCGATCTTTCCCAGCATCAGGGTCTTTTCCAATGGGTCGGTTGTTCGCATCAGGTAGCCAAAGTATTGGAGTTTCAGCTTCAGTGTTAGTCCTTCCAATGAATATTCAGGACTGATGTCTTTTAGGAGGGACTGGTTGGATCTCCTTGCTGTTCAACGGACTCTGAAGAGTCTTCTCCAACACCACAGTTTCCAAAATCAATCCTAATTTGACTGTTAGTCTTGTTAGACCTAACTAACAAGATTAAGGTCTCCCGGCGTCATGGGTAGGCTGAGAGAAGATAGCAGAAGGAGAAAGGGCAGTTCTCCCTCCCTGCCCACCTGGCCTTCTCCCCTCCCACCCCACAGTCCAGCAGGCAGTCTTCGGTACCTTCATTTCTGATTCTCTTGGGGTGGGGGCGGGTTATATGGGGATGCCTGCGTTTCCTCTGTTAGCCATGGCCTGACCAGAGGCTTCCAGTTTGCACCTTGGGGCTGATGGGTTGTCAAGCCGGTAAGTATCAGCTCCCATCACTTGAAAGCAAAATATATACAACAGCTGTAGTCCTTGGACACCTTGCTTCATTTAAACATGGGTAACAGTCTAGTCAGTCGTGTCCCTGATGCTGAGCTGTCTCTTCGCCCTGCACGTGTCTTCTTTTCGTGCTGAACCTGTCTGCTTCTGTGATGACAGTCCCGCTCTCCTCCCTTCTTACCGCAAGCCCCTCCCGCACAGACACGCCCAGTGCCCAGGACGCACCGAGAGTTAAGAGCCCCGCTTCCGGTGCTGTCCCCGGCAACCGCAAGGTCTCCTGCCAGCGAGCCCAGACTAATTTTTTTTGCTGTTGATGAAAACAAAATTATCCCAAATTTACCATAAATGTTGGACTGTGAGAATTGGCTAGGCAGTTTGTGGAGCAAAACTCTCAGCCCACTGATGCAGTACATTTCTTACCAAGAAGCCATATCCTGCTTGATATCTCTCTGTTTCGCAGGTGCTACTCTTTCTCCATCCGAGTCTCTTCCTCTCTGAAGAACTGACACTTCAGTCACGTTCCCCTTGTCTCCTTTTAGGGTGATGGACAGGGAGGCCTGGCGTGCTGCGATTCACGGGGTCGCAGAGAGTCTGGACACGGCTAAGCGACTGAACTAACTCACCAACTGTACTGGTCCAATTGGATACACTAACCTGTTTGTTGGGGCAGGGGTTTCCAAATTTTAATCTCTTCCATATCGTATCTCTGTATACATTCACAGTAGTATTTATTTTCTTTAAATAAATGTGTTTTTCCTTCAATTTCTTTAAGAGGGAGACTTCGTAAATTACTGTAAATTGAAAGCCTGTATCACCTCTCCCAAGTTGAAGCAACTGAAGGAGAAGTGAACATAAAACAAAGTTTTTAAATTCTGGGAATTAAAGAGCATTTTTTCTACTAAAATCTCTAAACCTAAAACCTACTGCCTATAAAAAATGGAAGGTTACCAAGCACAAGAAACATATTTTAAAAGCAAGCAGAGAAATGGCATTTTTATCATGATGTAATCAAAGGAGAGAAAAATAGAACCAAAATAGGAATCACTCTCACTATGTGAGTCTTTTTTTAATCCTGCATGCATGTCCCAAGGCATCAGAATTGATCTCTGTTACTCTTTGAAAAACACTCCATGTATTCTAGAATCAAAAGGCTACACTCTCACTATATACTAGCTCCTGTGGAACTGTTGTGGTGCCTCTGGGTTTGTCATTTAGCTTGTTGATGTGTTACAGTGAGCATATATTGAGGATTAAGGTCTAGTTGAAATGGACTTATCTGACATCTTGGACCCATTTGGTTATAATCTGTTTATGTTGTATCCTTCGGCTATGTTATTCTTTGTTTTTCCCCCTGGGGGGAAAGTTCCCCACTACCACAAATTATGAATTAGCATTTCCCACCTTTAGGGAAATGGCAGAGGTCAGCACATCTGGAGTGCAATGGATGAGCCTCACTTTGGAAAAACTACCTTCGTGATCATTTTATCTCCCCTGTCAGGTAAATATGGGCTATGTCATTGTTTCAAAGGTTCTGCCATGTCCCCTTCCCCCTGTTTCAATACCTAGCATGTAGTAAGTACTAAATACTTATGTATTGTATTATATAGATAGATAGATAAATATAGGTATGTCAGTTCAGTTCAGTCACTTAGTTGTGTCTGACTCTCTGACCTCATGGACTGCAGCACGCCAGGCCTCCCTGTCCATCACCAGCTCCTGGAGCTTATTCAAACTCATGTCCATTGAGTCAGTGATGCCATCCAACCATCCCATCCTCTGTCGTCCCCTTCTCCTGCCGCCTTCAATCTTTCCCAGCATCAGGGTCTTTTCCAATGAGTCCGTTCTTCGCATTAGGTGGCCAAAGTATTGGAGTTTCAGCTTCAACATCAGTCCTTCTAGTGAATATTCAGGACTGATTTCCTTTAGGATGGACTGGTTGGATCTCCTTGCAGTCCAAGGGACTCTCAAGAGTCTTCTTGAGCACCTCAGTTCAGATGTGTATTAATGATTTATATGTATTATTGTTGACTTCAGAGGGGGGAAGCCCTGCCTACGGCAATGAAGTGAAGGCACCACTTCTCATTCCTACAGGAGGTAATGTTCTTGAGGTGTGATCCCCATACCAACAGAATCAGCATTAATGTTCAAACTCATGTCCATTGAGTCAGTGATGCCATCCAACCATCCCATCCTCTGTCGTCCCCTTCTCCTGCCGCCTTCAATCTTTCCCAGCATCAGGGTCTTTTCAATGAGTCCGTTCTTCGCATTAGGTGGCCAAAGTATTGG
The DNA here is from genome assembly GCA_006408695.1 of Aepyceros melampus. Lineage (NCBI taxonomy): Eukaryota > Metazoa > Chordata > Mammalia > Artiodactyla > Bovidae > Aepyceros > Aepyceros melampus. The sequence goes on along the minus strand of SJXQ01007968.1, from coordinate 192,453 downwards.
AGTTTCAGCTTCAACATCAGTCCTTCTAGTGAATATTCAGGACTGATTTCCTTTAGGATGGACTGGTTGGATCTCCTTGCAGTCCAAGGGACTCTCAAGAGTCTTCTTGAGCACCTCAGTTCAGATGTGTATTAATGATTTATATGTATTATTGTTGACTTCAGAGGGGGGAAGCCCTGCCTACGGCAATGAAGTGAAGGCACCACTTCTCATTCCTACAGGAGGTAATGTTCTTGAGGTGTGATCCCCATACCAACAGAATCAGCATTAATGTTTTTAAAATGCAAATTCTCAGGTAGGTCCAACTTCAGACCTGACTTGGAAACTCTAGGTGTGGAGTCCAGCAATCTGTATTCTAGCCTTTGAGGTGATTCTGATGCACGTAAAGTTTGCGAACCACAGATGCAATAGGTGGAGGACTGGTCGACAGGGAGAGGGCCTGAATTCGGATTATATCTTTAGAGTCACACCACAAAAATGGAGATACAAGAACCTCTGGAAATCATTTTCTCCATAAAAGTGATGAGAAAGCTGGCAAAATTGTCAGAGTCAACTTTTTCAGAACTCTGGAAATCAACCAAGGGCTTGCAGCAACCTAGGAAGCATTTATTCAAGAAAACAGCTTACTCTAATCCAATCTCCTCAACTCCAGCTGCACTGTTGCACTGAAAAATAATAGCTGACAATCATGGTGAAAAGGAACATAGCGGCAGATACCAGACAAGGTAGAATGAGGCTATAACTCCTTCAGAGCCTATTTCCAAGAGAAGAGTCATCATTTGACTGATCTGCTGGTTCCCCAGAAAATCTCACTTGCAAGCCTGGGAAAGCTTTTTCCCCAGAAGCGTTTGTCAAAAAACAAGCAAACAAACACTGAGAGGGAATTGATTAATTCCGCCACACCTTAGGCAGTGGAAACAGTTTGGAGCAGCAAAATTGGTTAAACAGAAAGCTTAAAAGGAAAAGTTGGAGAATGTCTGTAGAGCTTTGTAAGCTCCAACACATTCATAAGAATCCAGAAACCAACACACATGCCAAGGATTATGCTAAGCAGTGCATAAACTTGGGAAAGACTTGAGAAGGCCCTAAATATTCACTCTTGAGAGTCCTCGGGACTACAGGGAGATCAAAGCAGTCAATCCTAAAGGAAATCAACCCTGAATACTCACTGGAAGAACTGATGCTGAAGCCAAAGCTCCGATACCTTGGTCACTTGAGGCGAGGAGCCAACTCATTGGAAAAGACCCTGATGCTAGGAAAGACTGAAGGCAGGAGGAGAAGAGGACGACAGAGTAGGAGATGGTTGGATGGCATCACCAACTTAATGGACATGAGTTTGTGCAAGCTCCGGGAGATGATGAAGGACAGGGAAGCATGGTGTGCTGCAGTCCGTGGGGTCACAAAGAGTGGGATGCGACTGAGCGACTGAACAGCGACAACAAAGGCTGACCTTGAGGCTTTGCATAAGTAAGAAATGAAGACTAAGGGGAAACTGTCAGCTGCCTGGCTTACTGTTGAACCGTGACCCAAACACATATACCAGATACTCAACAAACCCAGGGAGACATACTGATTCCAGGCATTTAAGGAAATCTCAGTCTAATCATTAGATAAGCACTAAGCTAACCAAACAGAATTTCAATGGCCACACACCACTGCTGATAAAAAAAGTCTCATTTATTTTTTATTGATAAAAAAAGCTCTGAGAACTATTCTGCCCATTTGAATTCAAGGCACAGTAATACAAGTTTTTTTGAGGCAGAGGGATATGCATTAAATGACATATTATTGACAGTTTACATAATCCATATCTAAGCATCATCATGGTCCCTTACAAGTCTGGAAGCCATGTTATCTTTCAAGGAGCTGTCTTACTGATGCCAGGAAAATGTTGCTTTTTATGGTTGAGCAGGTATTTCTGATGGGGGAGGTTTGGTCAATGTGTAATGTGCAGTAGAGGGGAGAGAGGAAACCAAACGGTAAACAAAAAAATTTTTTATATTTAATGTTTCTTGTCTTGTATTGTCATAAAATATGAATTTTACTTCACAATTTCCCCCCTTTAGACATCCATCATTTGATAGAAAGCAGTAGGGGAGCAAATATTTTCTAGGGTAGTTGCTTTCCTGCCCTGGGTCTGTCATATCCCTTGACACCAAGTCCTAATACATTAGTTCTCTGTTTTTATGGGGTTATTCATACTAGCAGAATGTTTGGCAAGGACTGACAGGCAACTCTAGGTTGTCCCATAAGACTTAAACCAAATTTTCTCACCTGTGCATTGTGTATGCCTATTATTTTATCGAGAACTATTGGCATAATCTATATTTTCATTTGATTGAAAATATAAATATACTATCTTAGTATAAGCAAGTGACACATAGCATAAAAGAAATTATTACCTTGTAAGTTCCACAAAGTGTAACTAAAATTGCCTGTAGGATCAACAATATCATTAGCAAAAACAAGCCAAGATCCTTCTAAACCAAAGCGTTTTCCTGGTGCTTCCTCTAAGGGAAGAGAATCGTTCCGAGCAGAGGTGTGGCACTTCACGTGGGTTATAAGGTTAGTCACATCTGAAGACCCATCAGGTATAAAGACACAGCATTCAGTACATATTACAGCATGAATTCCCCATTCAGTTCAGTTCAGTTCAGCCGCTCAGTTATGTCTGACTCTGCGACCCCATGGACGGCAGCACGCCAAATTCCCCCTTGGGAAGCAGCTAAAATATTGAGGGCTGTGAAATTCTGTGAGACTGCTTTTCTCATCATGGAGACTTCCAAACTGAGAACCTAATGGGTTGATTACTATCATTCGCAGCTTGCTGAGTGAATTCTGTTAAAGCCTCTACGTGAATAATATCTTCTGTTCCAAGTGAAGGAACAAATACTGTGATCAAACGATCATACTTTTGGAAAACCGATTGAGCCTAGTGTGCCTGTATTACATGCAGACTGGCAGATTGGCTGGGGCTGTTTCCAAGGTTACTTGTAGGTGACCTTGAGCCCAAGGGAAACCAATTATTATCTTCCTAAACAACCTGGGGAGAGTCAATGTCATAAACTTGTTGAAAAAATCCACTGGGGCCTGTTAGGAGCTACCCAAAATATAACACCTAATGAAAAGGAGTATTTATGGCCAGGCTGAGAATAGGTGTTATGAACTGGCTGGATCAGAAAGTCTCAGTTACACAGGTGATAACAGTAGCTTATGTGGTGGTAGAGTTTCTTTTCTTTAAAAATTTCCAAGAGCCATCCAGTTAGGGCCCTGGAGAGGAAAACTCCAACAAGGCAGTCGAGGAGTAATGAACGTAGGTGTTTGGCCATAAACAGCAATTTGATTTATTTTTGAAACTTGCCTACAATTGAGCACAAAGACAAAATAAATACATTTGGTTCATAAGCACAAGTGTGAGCAACTGTCAAAGGTCAGCATACAGGCCTAGTCCCGCATCTTGAGATATCTGTCTGTTTCAGATGTCGCCATCTGCTCATCCTGGTGTGGTTGCGCCTCTCTGAGTTGTAATCAGGTGTCAGAAACAGGAGTTGTAGCTCATCCAGGAGAGGCCTGGCGTGGTTTCCAAGGTGGCTATAAAGAGTCTTTTACCTGCTATCTTTCCCAGGATGCATCATCTCCCAGTGGCAGGTCATGGTGAATCAGATCTTCATCCAAAGTTAGATTATTTTGATAAACTTCAGAAACAAACTTAGAGTGTCTGTTTCAAAACTAAACTTCACAAGTAACTGTCTAGAAAGTGAGTCTTAGCCAGTAAATACAGACCTCCATGGATAAAACTAGAATTTAATATTCACTGAAACATCTATTTTCTCTTTAAAATTACCCTTACTTCTACCAAATATGGCCAAATTAAGACTAATCTGTTTGTGAAATAAGTCTGGGGTAAATTGATCACATAGGCTTTTTAATTGGTTGCGTTGAAGCTTTTCATTAAGCGATCAGATTGAACTTAAAAAAAAAAAAAAACCCACAAAAAACCTTTCAGGGCCAGGAAAGTCACAACAGGGATGGGTTACAGGTTTCAGCTGGATATCTATAAATTTGGATGGTAGATTCGAGTGAATTCTTCTCATCTGGAGGTCCTGAAATACCTTGAGATTCTGGCACCTGTTAGAAGTTGACCTTCCTTATACCTGAGAAAGGGCTTCCTAGGTGGTGCTACTGGTAAAGAACCTGCCTGCCAACGCAGGGGATGTAAGAGATACGAGTTCGATCCCTAGGTCGGGAAGATCCCTGGAGAAGGGCATGGCAACCCTCTCCAGTATTCTTGCCTGGACAATCCCACAGACAGAGGAGCCCGGTGGGCTGCAGTCCACAGAGTCCCAAAGAGTTGGCTAAAAAGACTTAGCACACACGCATATCTGAGAAAGCTTCTGGGAGCCAAGAGTTTCCAAATTCTGGAGAGATGAGGTAGCGAGAAAAGATAGTTTCAATTCTGTTTGTAGGAGTGTAGTTTAAAACCTTCCTTATATCTGGAAAACACAGGTAGAAAAACAGTAATATTTCAGACAAAACCAAAAAATTATAACCATACTTACAGGTCCACTCAATCCTATTTAACTAATCCCTGATCTTAATCTTCTGTTAATAGTTTTATGAAGCCATTGGATTTTCCATTCAGTTTGGTTCAGTTCAGTCGCTCAGTCGTGTCTGACTCTTTGCGACCCCATGAATCGCAGCACGCCAGGCCTCCCTGTCCATCACCAACTTCCAAAGTTCACTCAGACTCACGTCTATTGAGTCGGTGATGCCATCCAGCCATCTCATCCTCTGTCCCCTTCTCCTCCTGCCCCCAATCCCTCCCAGCATCAGGGTCTTTTCCAATGAGTCAACTCTTCGCATGAGGTGGCCAAAGTACTGGAGTTTCAGCTTCAGCATCATTCCTTCCAAAGAAATCCCAGGGCTGATCTCCTTCAGAATGGACTGGTTGGATCTCCTTATTAGAATTCTTTAATTTCTTATCCAATTTGATAGGATGATCTGTGAGTTCTCAGAAGCATGCACTTGTCACAAAGTCCTTTCCATGAGTCTTCTTGAAGATAAAGACTTTGCAAAAGCACCAGAGTATAACAATAAATGGCAAAAGACTTTTAAAAAGTCGAGCTTCAAGATCTAGTCACAGTGCAGTTGAAAAGAAGCGTGGTCGCCGGCGTGGCCTATAGCATGTGCGCACGCTTAGCCACTGTGTCCAGCTCCTGGCGACCCTAGGCACCGTGGTCTGCCAGGCTCCCCTGTCCATGGGGATTCTCCATGCAAGAACACTGGAGTGGGTTGCCATGGCTTCCTTCAGCAGATCTTCTGGACCCAGTGATGGAACCTGTGTCTCTTATGTCTCCTGCGTTAGCAGGCAGGTTGCAATTTAAGATAATTACTAGAAATATGACCAACAACATTCTACCAGTATAACAGAATTTTAGAAGCTCTATATAATTTCTATGTTAATAATATTTTTATTTAAAGGATTATACTTTCTCCAAATAGGAAGGCCGAAAAGTTTGAAATTTTTACGAGAATTTAATGCAATACTTGGTTCTTTACAACAGTCACAAGGTTTTTAGCTCTGGACACTCAGGTTACACAACAGCCTTGTTGCATTGATTCAACCAGAACCTTCATACTTTCTCAGTAAAGAACAGTCCATTTTTTTCAAGAGGCCTTGCATTCCAGCTCCACACTTGAGAAACTCCTGTTATAGGACGGAATGAACCAAGCTGAGATCAGGCTGCAATCAGCCCGCTTTCCGCCCTGATGCTCACAGGGCGTTGGTCCAATTCTCTCCCAATCCTGGGTCTATCATGGTCCATTCAAAGTCTGCTTTTGCCAACATTGAACTCCAGGATATTCTACTCAACAAGATTATGATTTAGAACTAAAGAACTGACAATGAATTTCTCAGAATGAAAGTAGTTCATCAATACTAAACCTACCCTAAAAGATATAGAGAGTCTTCTCTAAGTGGAAAAAAAAAGTGGCTACCACAAGAAGTAAGAATCTACAGGAAATAAAAAATCCCACTAGTAAAGTAAGCGTATACCGAAGGCTACGAATCAACCACTTAAATAAATTAGTACAAGATTAAAAGACCAAAAAGTAAGTTTATCAATAACTACCATAAACAGAGAACGGATAAACAAGAAGATGCAAAGTATGACATCAGAAAGCACACAATGTAGGGAGAAGAGCAAACATATAGATATAATAGTGTTTTCAGTTCTTTTTGACCCTAAATGACTACCAGGTTAAAACAAGCAGATACTGTTCTAGGCCAATATGTTTGAATCCTTTGGTAACCACAAAACAAAAACTTATAATAGATACACAAAAACCTTAGAAAAAGGACCAAGCACACCGCTAAAGAAAAACATCAAACCACAAGGAAAGAAGCGAAAAGAAATGAAAAGGGAACTACAGACATAACCAGGAAACAAGTGGAAAAATGGCGTCTTTAGCTATCGGTAGTCACGGGGTGTTTCCGGTCTTGTCTGGCTGGGCCGAGTCTTGGTTGCTGTCTGGGAGCTGGCTTTTCTTGGTGCGGCATCGGCCAGCTGCTCTCCTGGCAGCTGGCATCTTAGTTCCCCAACCAGCCATTAAACCCATGTCCCCTGCATTGGAAGGTGGATTCCTTTTTGTTTTTCAATTTTATTTATTTTAAAAATGAAACAAAGATGAATATTTTTAATGATAAAGGCTACAGTTCACAAAGAAGATAGACAGTATGAACCATTAGACACCTTGAAAAAAGCAAAGATACATCAAGCAAAAATCAGAAGACATATAAGGGAAAAGTAAAAATAAATTATCATAGTGAGACACATTAACATTCCTCTAAGAATACTTTATCAAGTGCAGAAAGAATAAGCATAGGAGCACCTTGAATGATGTTATTAATAATTTAAATATAATAGATTTATATTTAATTAATTTATATTAGTCATATCCTATACAAATATATTTTAAATTGTGTATATGTTATTATCCATAGGACATTTAGAAAAACTGGCAAAAGGATAAACATTACTAAATTTCAAAAAGTTATTTTGTGTGTGTGTGATTCAGTCATACATTCAGTTCAGTTCAGTCTCTCAGTAGTGTCCACTCTCTGTGACCCCATGAATCGCAGCACGCCAGGCCTCCCTGTCCATCACCAACTCCTGGAGTTCACTCAAACTCATTTCCATTGAGTCGATGATGCCATCTAGCCATCTCATCCTTGGTCGTCCCCTTCTCTTTCTGCCCCCAATCCCTCCCAGCATCAGAGTCTTTTTCAATGAGTCAACTCTTTGCATGAGGTGGCCAAAGTACTGGAGCTTCAGCTTCAGCATCATTCCTTCCAAAGAAATCCCAGGGTTGATCTCCTTCAGAATGGACTGGTTGGCTCTCCTTGCAGTCCAAGGGACTCTCAAGAGTCTTCTCCAACACCACAGTTCAAAAGCATCAATTCTTCAGCACTCAGCCTTCTTCACAGTCCAACTCTCACATCCATACATGACCACAGGAAAAACCATAGCCTTGACTAGACGGACCTTAGTCGGCAAAGTAATGTCTCTGCTTTTCAATATGCTATCTAGGTTGGTCATAACTTTTCTTCCAAGGAGTAAGCGTCTTTTAATTTCATGGCTGCAGTCACCATCTGCAGTGATTTTGGAGCCCAAAAAAATAAAGTCTGACACTGTTTCCACTGTTTCCCCATATATTTCCCATGAAGTGATGGGACCAGATGCCATGATCTTTGTTTTCTGAATGTTGAGCTTAAGCCAACTTTTTCACTCTCTTCTTTCACTTTCATCAAGAGGCTCTTTAGTTCCTCTTTGCTTTCTGCCATGAGGGTGGTGTCATCTGCATATCTGAGGTTATTGATATTTCTCCCGGCAATCTTGATTCCAGCTTGTGCTTCCTCCAGACCAGCGTTTCTCATGATGTACTCTGCATAGAAGTTAAATAAGCAGGGTGACAATATACAGCCTTGACATACTCCTTTTCCTATTTGGAGCCAGTCTGTTGTTCCATGTCCAGTTCTAACTGTTGCTTCCTGACCTGCATCCAGATTTCTCAGGTCAGATGGTCTGGTATTCCCATCTCTTTCAGAATTTTCCACAGTTTATTGTGATCCACAAAGCAAAGGCTTTGGCATAGTCAATAAAGCAGAAATAGATGTTTTTCTGGAACTCTTTTGCTTTTTCCATGATCCAACGGCTGTTGGCATTTTGATCTCTGGTTCCTCTGCCTTTTCTAAAACCAGCTTGAACATCAGGAAGTTCATAGTTCATGTATTGTTGAAGTCTGGCTTGGAGAATTTTGAGCATTACTTTACTAGCATGTGAGATGAGTGCAATTGTGCAGTAGTTTGAACATTGTTTACATTGCCTTTCTTTGGGATTGAAACGAAAACTGACCTTTTCCAGTCCTCTGGTCACTGCTGAGTTTTCCAAATTTGCTGGCATATTGAGTGCAGCACTTTCACAGCATCATCTTTCAGGATTTGAAATAGCTCAACTGGAATTCCATCACCTCCACTAGCGTTGTTCATCATGATGCTTTCTAAGGCCCACTTGACTTCACATTCCACGATGTCTGGCTCTACGTGAGTGATCACACCATCGTGATTATCTGGGTCATGAAGATCTTTTTTGTAGAGTTCTTCTGTGTATTCTTGCCACCTCTTCTTAATGTCTTCTGCTTGTTAGGTCCATACCATTTCTGTCCTTTATCGAGCCCATCTTTGCATGAATTGTTCCCTTGGTGTCTCTAATTTTCTTGAAGAGATCTCTAGTCTTTCCCATTCTGTTGTTTTCCTCTATTTCTTTGCACTGATCACTGAGGAAGGCTTTTTTATCTCTCCTTGCTATTCTTTGGAACTCTGTATTCAAATGGGTATATCTTCCTTACATCAGTATATCATGCCATTCCCTTCTGGCTTGTAGAGTTTCTGTTGAGAAATCAGCTGGTATCCTGATGGGAGTTCCTTTGTATGTTATTTGTCCTTTTCCCCTTGTTACTTTTAATATTTTATCTCTGTCTTTAATTTTTGTCAGTTTGATTACTCTGTGTTTTGATGTGTTCCTTCTTGGGTTTATCCTGCCTGAGACTCTCTGTGCTTCTTGGATTTGGTTGATTATCTCCTTTACCATGTTAGGGAATTTTCAGCTATTATTTCTTCAAATATTTTCTCAGGGCCTTTCTCTCTCTCTTCTCTTTCTGCTACCCCTATAATAAGAATGCTGGTGTATTTAATGTTGTCCCAGAGGCCTCTTAGGCTGTCTTCATTTATTTTCATTCTTTTTTCTTATTCTGTTTTGTGGCATTGGTTTCCAACATTCTGTCCAACAGGTCATTTTTCTGTGCTTCTGCCTCGGTTTTTGTGCTATGGATTCCTTAGAGTGTATTATTCATCTCTATTTATTTGTTCTTTAGTTCTCACAGGTCTTTGGTGAACATTTCTTATATCTTCTCAATCCATGCCTCCATTCTTTTTCCAAGATCCTGAATCACATTCACTCTCATTATTCTGAATCCTTTTTCTGGACGGTTGCCTGGCTTCACTTTATTTAGTTGGTTTTCTGGGGTTTTATCTGGTTCCTTCATCTGCGATGTAACTACCTGCTTTTCATCGTGATGAAATATAATGTGGTTTTTTTTCGGTCACTGTGGGGTTGTGGTTCTCCTTGCTTCTTCTGTCTGCCCTCTGATGGAGGAGGCTAAGAGGCTTGTGTAAACTTCCTGATGGGGGGGACTGATGGTGGTGGGAAAAACTGGTTCTTACTCTGGTGGGCAGGTCTTTGCTCAGAAAAGCTTTAATCCAATTGTCTGCTGCTGGGTGGGGTTGACATAGGTGGTAGTTTTTGGTCTGAGGCAACCTAGCCCTTGGGTCTACAGGATCTCTTGTCCCTTGCCTCAGAGGGGGCCTTCCCAGACAGCTGCTGTAGTCCCCCTGTCCCCGTGGTGAGCGCCTGGTCACCCACGCCTCCACAGCAGACCCTCCAACACTAGCAGGGAGGTTTGGTTCAGTTTCCTGTGGAGTCATTGGTCCTTTCCTCTGGGTCTTGGTGCATGCAAGGTTTTGTTTGTACCATCCAAGAGTGGAGTTTCTGTTTTCTCCAGTCCTATGGGAAGTCTTGTAAACAAATCCCACTGACCTTCATGGTCAGATTTCCTGGGGATTTCAGTCCCTTCTTGGGTCCCCAGGCTGGGAAGCCTGACCTGAGGTTCCAAACCTTCACAACAGTTCAGTTCAGTTCAGTCGCTCAGTCGTGTCTAACTCTGCAAGCCCATGGACTGCAGCACACCAGGCCTCCCTGTCCATCACCACCTTCTGGAGTTTACTCAAACTCATGTCCATTGAGTCAGTGATGCTATCCAACCATCTCATCCTCTGTTGTTCCCTTCTCCTCCTGCCTTCAATCGTTCCCAGCATTAGGGTGTTTTCAATTGAGTCAGCTCTTCACATCAGGTGGCCAAAGCATTGGAGTTTCAGCTTCAACATCAGTTTTTCCAATGAATATTCAGACTGATCTCCTTTAAGATGGAGTGGTTGAATCTTCTTGCAGTCCAAGGGACTCTCAAGAGTCTTCTCCACCACTACAGTTCAAAAGCATCAATTCTTCGGCACTCAGCCTTCTTCACAGTCCAACTCTCACATCCATACATGACCCCTGGAAAAACCACAGCCTTGGGAGAACTTTTTCATATTGTTGTCCTCCCCTTCGTGGGTCACCCACCCAGCAGGTGTGGGATTTGATTTCATCATGACTGTGCCCTTCCTGCCATCTCGCTGTGGCTTCTTCTTTGCCTTTGGAAGCGAGGTATCTTTTTCGGCGGGTTCTGGCATCCTCCTGTAGAGGGCTGTCCAACAGCTAGGTATGATGTTGGTGCTCTCGTAGCAGCAGATGAGTGCATGGCCACCTATGTCACCATCTTGAACCAGAAGCCTGGAGTCTGGATTCTTAATCACGGACTACAGAGAAGTCCCCAGTAATCACTTTAAATGTCAAAGAGGTAAATGCTCCAAACAAAGGGCATATGGTGACTGACTGAGTGAAAAAGAAAAAAAAAGAAAAACTTCACCTATATGTTGCTTTTAAGATATTCAATTCTGAGCTAAAAGCATACAGAGACTGAAAACAAGGAGATGGAAAAACATATTTCATGCAAACATATGATAAGAAGGGACTGATGCATGGGGATATCCAGAGAGAAGGTGTGGGGTGGGATGGGGTGAGAGGGTAACAGGCAGGAAGGCCAGGGGCCTCCAAAGGGAGGAAACAGCCTGCAAGGGTCAGACATTGTCTCTCTCTTAAGCGGCAGGAGGAAACTAGGGATATTTTTTCCTTCTCTATACAAATTTAAAAGGAGGTTTCTCTTAAAATTCTGTGTTGCCATAATGACATCTGATTTCACCGGAAGTTAACCAATGCCTTTTTCTTATAGAAATGTTTGTCTTAAGCTATGCTAATGTACTATGCATCCACCCCAAACTCTGTCCTCAAGTTGGTTCCGCCTTTTGGGCTCAGAACCTACTTGATAAACCAGTATGTTATACTCCTATATTGTTCCTCTAATCTATGTAAATGAAACTTTTTGTACGGTAATCTGCCCTTCTTCAAGATTCAAGTTAATCATTTTATGGCCCAAGATAAACCATTTGGAGCCAAGGTTATCCCAAAATACATCTTATGGGTGAGGGGCCTGGTGCCCTTCTAAGTTAACAGACTGCTGGTGACTATATAACATCCAGCTGAAGGCTAGCAGGCGGGTACTCTTTCTACGCCCTTCTGATGCCTATGTCAGAAGCTTTCTCTATCTCCTTTATACTTTAATAAAACTTTATTACACAAAAGCTCTGAGCGATCAAGCCTCGTCTCTGGCCCCGGATTGAATTCTTCTCCTCCGGAGGCCAAGAATCCGGGCGTCATAATTCAACAACGACCTTTCGGGGGAAGTGGGGGTCGGGATTGGGAGTTCATGTACACTCGTGGCTGATTCATGTCAATGTATAGCAAAACGAATACAGTATTGTGAAGCAAAACAAACTAAAAAATAAAAATTAATTAAAAAAAAGAAAGTGGGTGTAGCAGTATTCATATAGCATAAAATAGAATCAAAAACAAAGTCTATTAAAAAAAAAGACAAAGAAGCGTATTATATCATGGTAAACAGATCAGTATAAAAAGAGAATTTTTAATTTATTAACACATATGCAACAGAAACGGAGCAATTAGATACACAAAGCAAATATTAATGGATATAGAGGGGAAAATCACCAAAAATGTGATAATAATACTACTAGAGGTGTGCTTAATCATATCTGACTCTCTATGACCCCAGGAACTGTAGGCCACCAGGCTCCTCCGTCCATGGGATTCTCCAGGCAAGAGTACTGGAGTGGGCTCCCGTTTCTTTCTCCAGGGATCTTCCCGACCTGAGGATCAAGCCCACACCTCTTCTGTCTCCTGCATGGGCAGGCAGGCTCCTTGCCACTGCCGCCCCCTGGGAAGCCTGCTGCGACAATAGTAGGGCACTGCAACACCCCACTTAAATCAAAGGACAAGTCATGCAGACATAGAATCATTAAGGCAACAGCGGTCTTAGTTAATACAAAAGATCAGTTGGACTTGATATCTACAGGACGTTCTATCCCCACACAGCAGAATACGCATTTTTTTTTTCAAGTATGAGGGAAAGCCTCTCAGAGATAGATCACACACTATGGCACGAAACATGTCTCAGTGAATTTAGGGCTGAAAACCGCATCAAGCATGTTCTCTGACCACAGCATGATGAAACCAGGATTCAGGGACTGGGAGGAAAATGGGGAAAACACAAACATGTGGAGATTAAACAGCAGGTTGCTGCTGCTGCTGCTAAGTCGCTTCAGTCGTGTCTGACTCTGTGCGACTCCACAGACGGCAGCCCACCAGGCTCCCCCGTCCCTGGGATTCTCCAGGCAAGAACACTGGAGTGGGTTGCCATTTCCTCTCCAATGCATGAAAGTGAAAAGTGAAAGTGAAGTCGCTCAGTCGTATCTGACTCTTAGCGACCCCATGGACTGCAGCCCACCAGGCTCCTCCGTCCATGGGATTTTCCAGGCAAGAGTACCAGAGTAGGTTGCCATTGCCTTCTCCAAAACAGCAGGTTACTATGAAACAAATGAGTCAATGAAGAAACCAATGAGGAAATCAATATACCTTGAGAAAAATGAAAATGAAATCATAGCATTCATTCCAAAGCCTAGGGATATAGCAAAATCAGTTTTAAGAGGGAAATTTATAGTGATACAAGTGCACCTCAAGGTATAAGAAAAGTCTCAAATAAACAGGTTAACCTATCATCTGAAAGATTCAGGAAAAGAAAAAGGCTCAAAATCAACTGTAGAAAGGAAATAATAAAAATCAGAGAAATAAATAAAACAGATTCCAAAAGCAATAGAAATACCAATGAAAACAACTGCTGTTTTTTTGAATAGATTAACAAAATGATAAACCTTTATCCAAGCTCATCAAGAGGAAAAGAGGACCTGAACAGAAGAGAAATAACCAATATCGCAGAAATTGAAAAAAAAAATACAAGAATACTGTGAAAAATTATATGCTAACAATTAGACAAAACAGAAGACATACATTTCTAGAAACATACACTATTCCAAGACTGAATCAGGAAGAAATAGACAATCTGAATAAAACAATCACTGGTAGTAAACTTGAATTTATGATTTAAAAAACTCCAAGCAAACACAGGTCCAAGACTGAACATCTTCACAGAGGAATTGTACCAGACACATAAATAAGAGCTAATACTATCTTTCTCAAATGATTCCAAACACTTGAAAAGGATGAGACTTCCAATTCATACTATGAGGCCACAATTACTGTGATACTGTAAACAAAGCCACCACAGAAAATTATAGTCTAATATCTCTGATGAATATACACGCAGAAATCCTCAACAAAGTACTATTGAACTGAATTCAACAATATATAAAAACAATCATACACTGTGATCAAGTGAGGTCTATTCCAGGGAAGCACGGATGCTTCAGTATCTGCAATCAATCGGTGTGATCTGCCACATTAACAAGCTGAAGAATAGAAGCTATGTGATCATCTCAATAAGTGGAAAATCTTTTTTGACAAAATTCAACGTCCATTCATGATAAAAATGCATCAAAGTCGGTATAGAGGGAACATACCTGAACACAATAAAAGCCATATATGAAAAACCCATAGCTCAGTTCAGTTCAGCTGCTCAGTTGTGTCAACTCTTTGCGACCCATGGACTGCAGCACGCCAGGCCTCCCTGTTTATGACCAACTCCCAGAGTTCACTCAAACTCACGTCCATTGAGTCAGTGATGCCATCCAACCATCTCATCCTCTGTTGTCCCCTTCTCCTCTCACCTTCAATCTTTCCCAGCATCAGGGTCTTTTCCAATGAGTCAGTTCTCATCAGGTGGCCAAAGTATTGGAGTTTCAGCTTCAACATTAGTCCTTCCAATGAACACCCAGGACTAATTTCCTTTATGATGGACTGGTTGGATCTCCTTGCAGTCCAAAGGACTCTCAAGAGTCTTCGCCAACACCACAGTTCAAAAGCATCAATTCTTTGACGCTCAGCATTCTTTATAGTCCAACTTTCACATCCATACGTTTCCACAGGAAAAACCATAGCCTTGACTGCATGGACCTTGTTGGCAAAGTAATTTCTCTGCTTTTGAATATGCTGTCTAGGTTGGTCATAGCTTTTCTTCCAATGAGCAAATGTCTTTTAATTTCATGGCTGCAATCACCATCTGCAGTGATTTTGGAGCCCAAAAAAATAAAGTCTGACACTGTTTCCCCATCTATTTGCATGAAGTGATGGGCCCAGATGCCATGATCTTCGTTTTCTGGATGTTGAGCTTTAAGCCAGCTTTTTCACTCTCCTCTTTCACTTTCATAAAGAGGCTCTTTAGTTCCTCTTTGCTTTCTGCCATAAGGGTGGTATCATCTGCATATCTGAGGTTATTGATATTTCTCCCAGCAATCTTGATTCCACCTTGTACTTCCTCCAGCCCAGCGTTTCTCATGATGTACTCTGCATAGAAGTTAAATAAGCAGGGTGACAATATACAGCCTTGACATACTCCTTTTCCTATTTGGAGACAGTTTATTGTTCCATGTCCAGTTCTAACTGTTGCTTTCTGACCTGCATACAGATTTCTCAAGAGGCAGGTCAGGTGGTCTAGTATTCCCATCTCTTCCAGAATTTTCCACAGTTTGTAGTGATCCACACAAAGTCTTGGCATAGTCAATAAAGCAGAAGCAGATGTTTTTCTGGAACTCTCTTGCTTTTTCCATGATCAAGTGGATGTTGACAATTTAATCTCTGGTTCCTCTGCCTTTTCTAAAACCAGCTTGAACATCTGGAAGTTCTCAGTTTACATATTGGTGAAGCCTGGCTTGGAGAATTTTGAGCATTACTTTACTAGCATGTGAGATGAGTGCAATTGTGCAGTAATTTGAGCATTTTTTGGCATTGCCTTTCTTTGGGATTGGAATGAAAACTGACCTTTTCCAGTCCTGTGGCCACTGTTGAGTTTTCCAGATTTGCTGGCATATTGAGTGCAGCACTTTCACAGCATCATCTTTCAGGATTTGAAACAGCTCAACTGGAATTCCATCACCTCCACTAGCTTTGTTCGTAGTGATGCTTCCTAAGGTCCACTTCACATTCCACTATGTCTGGCTCTAGGTGAGTGATCATACCATCAGGATTATCTGGGTTGTGAAGATCTTTTTTATATGGTTCTTACAGCTAACATCATAATGGTGAAAACTGAAAGCTCCTTTTCCCTCAAAATCAGACAGAAAACAAGAATGACCTCTCTTGTCACATCTATTTAACATAGTATAGTAAGTTCACTATATACAAATGAATTCCATTCCATCATTTGTTTTTAAGTCTCACTCATTTATAAGTTAAACAAAATCAGCCTAGGTACCCATGTAACAGAATTGGCTATATAGTACTATAATGTAAAAGGTTAATAATACTTTTCATGCCAATAATACTGATACATAAAAAACAAACACACAAAAATAAAGGTCTTTAATCTTATAGTATAATACTTTGAAAAATACAGTAGTATAGTACAACAGCTGGCATATAGGGGCTGGCATCAAGGGATCAGGAAAAAAGAGTTACTGATTGCAAGAGTGAGAGGAAGTAGGAGATGGTAGAGCTGCAGTGTCGTCAGCAATAGGAGATGAAGGGAAGGTGCAGTTTCACTTGTGACTGACGTTGATGGTGCAGGTTCTTCATCTTGCTGGATTCAACTCTATCTATTGTCTTGAAAAAAGTGGTGTGAAGTATGGGTAGTGGCTCTCTTTCCCTCATCATAGATGATGTGGTGGCTCTGGCTTGCGTTCTGGATGGCTCTCTTGCCCTCATCACAGAGGGCGTGGTGGCTCTGGCTTGCATATTCTGGGTGGCGGCCGCAGCCTTTGTGTACCTCCTGTGTTCAGATCCTGTGCCTCAAAAGCAAAGAGTGTTTCCTCAAGTAAAGAAACTCCCCTCTCCATTTCTTGTGTCATGAATCTCTCCGCTTACTTTCTTTTCCCTCTTGTCTCTCTTCATCCTTTCTCTGGAACTCCAGTTCCAGAAGGTCTTCATTAGTAAACTCCTTGCATGGAGCAGCAAGCAGTTCAGTGAATTCATCCTCTTGGATATCTAGCTCCAGCTTCTCACTGAGTGTCCCCGAGTTGCTGAATAACTTTTTGGACTCCTCACCTACCTTTTCAAATCCATGAAAACTGTGAACAAACTGTGGGCAAAGGTCCTCTCAGTCATGGTGACAGCCATAGCCTCACACAAAGCACATTCAATGTTTTTTTTTTATTTTTTATGGCCTTGACTATGTTATGATCCTTTCAAAGTTGTTGCAGACTTCTTTCTGATTCATCACTCAACTTTACTGCCAGACAAAAAGTGTGACATGAATGATAGCTCTTGAAAGTTGCTGTAGCTCCCCGGTCCAAAGGTTGGATGAGCGACACGGTGTTGGGGGGCAGATACACTACTCTGATGCTGGATGAAGGTCACCCACAGATTTACCAAGAGGGTTTACCCTCCAAGGGTTTACCAGAGGGTCGTCAAGCAGCGAAATATTGAATGTCCTTCTCTAAGCAATATTTCTCTTCCTCTGGAATAAAGTGGTGGAAAAACCAGTCCTGGAAAATGATCTGTGTAAGGTTTTGGGGTTACTCTTCCACATAACAGGAAGAAAGCCCTTGGCTGTGTTTCTAAGGGCTCTTGGGTTCTCTGAATGATAAACTGAGGTAGGCTCAGCTTCATATTGCCAGAAGTGTTGCCACCAAACAGTAGGGCTAACCTATCCTTTGCTGCTTTATAGCCTGGCATCAACTTTTCCTCGTCACTGATGTACCTTTGGTCTGGCGTCTTCTTCCAGTACGGTCCTGTCTCATCCACATTAAAAAGCTGTTTGCATTAATATGTGCCTTTATAAGTAATTTCTTGAAGTGTTTCAAGAAATTCCTGGGCAGCTACCATATCAACACTCACTGCCTCACCACTTTCCTTTATGTTGCAAACGCTGGCTCCAGCCTTGAACTGATGAAACCAGCCGTGGCTAGCATTAAAATATGAGCCCTCTGAGTTTTTGCTGTGTTTCTTCTTCAAATCTTTATAAAACTTTTACTTTCTCTTGAGTCTGCATTAACCTGAGTGGAACTTGATTCTATGCTGGTCCTGCACCCACACACTGAGAAGTTTCTCCATCTCCTCCATCACTTCTCCATGCCTCTTTGATACTATTGTGAACATCATCAGCACAAGAGACTTTACATATTGCCCTTTATTTGTTAGAATCATACTGATGGTTGAATGACTCATGTTGTGAATGAGTGGCCGCATTCCACTCTAAATTGCTTTCCTTTTGGCTCCATTGTTGCTGCTCAGTACCTCTTAGAGTACATCTATATCCCTGCTGCTTTTACACTTGCTTCCAGACATCCTGGGATTGAAATAAAGATACTGTACAACCATACTCTCTATAGAACAGTCAGTCAGTTCATTCACTCAGTGGTGTCCGACTCCTCGCAACCCCATGAATCGCGGCATGCCAGGCCTCCCTGTCCATCACCAACTCCCAGAGTTTACTCAAACTCATGTTCATCGAGTCAGTGATGCCATCCAGCCATCTCATCCTCTATTGTCCCCTTTTCCTCCTGCCCCCAATCCCTCCCAGGATCAAGGTCTTTTCCAGTGAGTCAACTCTTTGCATGAGGTGGCCAGGTATTGGAGTTTCAGCTTCAGCACCAGTCCTTCCAATGAATACCCAGGACTANTCTCCCACATTGCAGGCAGATTCTTTACCAGCTGAGCCACAAGGGAAGCTCAAGAATACTGGAGTGGGTAGCCTATCCCTTCTCCAGGGGATCTTCCTGACTCGAATCAAACCGGGGTCTCCTACATTGCAGGTGGATGCTTTACCAATTGAGCTATGAGGGAAGCCCATTTGTGGCCTCCATCAAATATTTAATGAACATTGTTTTTATTAAGTTCATGTCTAATCCATACTCCCACTTGGTTTTATGTAGAGGAAGTGGAATATACTGAAAATCATGGTAGGACCTGTAACAAGACAACTGCTTAGCTCTATAGAGTTAGTTAAGTTAGTTTTTAACACAAATTTCCAGTGAGGGTCAGTGGGAATGCCTTTCCATCTAGTGTCTCAGGAATCCAAGCTCTTCCATGTGATGTTGCTGCCATCTCAACCCATGAATCCTGGAGTCTTGCTGAGAGCTTGGAGGTGGTCTACCCACTCAAATGCCTCATCCAGGAAGTAGCACACACTTCCAGTCTTGCTTCCTGGGCTAGACCTGGTCATACAACCAACCCCACCTACCCAAAGGGGCTAGAAAGTGTGCGGTTTGTCTACCAATGTGCCCAGGAAAGACACGCTGGCAGCCTCTACAGTAATCAGAAACTTACAGAAGCGTTCCTTTGGAAACAGAAGGGAAGCTAGACACCCTCTATTTATTGAATAGGAAGCATAGAATAGGGATTTCCCTGGTTGTCCAGTGGCTAAGACTCCATGCTCCCAATGCAAGGGGGTCCCTGGTCAAGGAACTAGATCCCACATGCTGCTAAAGTTTACATGCCATAACTAAGACCAAGGGTGGTCAAATATTTTTTTTTTAAAGAGGGAAAGCATGGGATGCTGGTCTCATCACCCATGCCTTCATTTTTGAGCAAATGTTTGGTGCTAGCCCCTGGGTAACAACAAACAAAACAGACATGGCACTTGTCTTCCAAGAGCTCACAAAGGGTGAGGACAGAGATGCAACGTGAGAGAGACGCCGGCCACTGAAGGTGCTAGGATGCGCAGGACTGTTAGGCTCCTGTTGGAGCCCCCGCCTCTGTGGCTGCTGGCAACTTGAGGGGAAAGATAGCCTTGACGGAATATGATGTCTATATTCAAAAGCACACAATTTGGTTTAGGGAGGCATATGAGGAATTGGTTACTCAGTTGGCTCAGACAGTAAAGAATCTGCCTGCAATGCAGCAGACCCAGGTTCAAACCCAGGAAAGATCCCCTGGAGAAGGGAATGGCAACCCACTCCAGTATTCTTGCCTGGAGAACCATGGAGTGGAGCCTGGTGGGCTACAGTCCATGGGGTCGCAAAGTCAGACATGACTGAGTGACTAAGCACACGTACATTTGGTGAGTCTTCATCCCTAGGCATAACAAAGATTCCTACAGGATATGCTGTTTCTTTATAACTATCCAAATTTCAGGGCCAAAGGGTCTGATAGGGGACAATACTAGATGGTAGGGACTAATAATAAGATCGTTCAAAGTACTGTGCTCATCATTTCCTGGAAGTGTCAGTTTTTTCTCCAAACATCCGGCCCAGCACCCAGCCTTCCCTCTGCCTTCAGTATTGAACTTTACTTTACTGGAAATTACCTATCCCTTTATGTCTCAGCCTAAGTGTAACTTCTGATGTGAAGCCTTCTCCTTCCCTGAATTTCTACAGGTCATAGACAGTCACCCTACTTATCACCTGTCCCCTGTCTTAATAAACATTTGTTGGAGAGTCTTCGCCTTTCTTCCCCACCCCCAACTCTGACAAAAGTCTCAGAGACACATTGCTGTCAGATGCTAGATGCAGCTAGCCTTTTTAAATTCAAATATATTCCTGTTGATACCAAGTGTTAGCTCTCATCTGATTTGGCATCAATGTTACATTTTCCTTCAGAGCTTGAGATTGCTTTTTTAAATATCTAAGTAAAAATATGCAGCTTGGTAGATGAAAAATATCTTTGTCTGAAACTCTAGGCTCTTGCGGAGAAAGCATCAGAGAACCAACCCCAGCCCTCCAGCTCCTTAAGACTCACTTTGGCCATTCTCCTCCTCTCTTGTCCAGAGCTGAATAGAAAATGGATGGGGAGGTCTACTGGCTCTGAAGGTTAGGCAGCCATGCTGGCCAGCTGGGGAATGGGGGAGCAGAAGCCAGAAGAGTTGGCAGTGGTTCTGGTGGCTGCGGTGGGGATGTGTGGCTGTGGCAAGCGGGGTAGATGGCTGTGTTGAGATGCGTATGGGCGGAAGCAAGCAGGCAAAAGTGTGGATGGGAGCTGTCAAGGGAGGTTTGAGGGAAGACTTCTTTTTGGAGTTTGAGTGATTGGGATGTGTGCGTTACACTGAGTTATAGCAGCTGCAGGGGAACTGTGAAGCAAGCTCATGATGAGATCCAGGACACAGTAGAGGAAACGACTTTGCAAAGAAGAGGGGCTCTTTCTATCCCTGGGAGGAGAAGGAAAAGGAAAGGGAATGTGCTATTTGCGCATGCGGGTGGGAGGCGCAGGGGCCACTGAGTTCAGAACCTAGGCTCGGAGGCGGAATACCGAAGTGGGGGGTGGGTGGCGAGTCCACAGAGAGGTTAGGATTTGGAGCTGTATTTGAGGACGGGATAGAAGAGAACTGAGACAAAAGGAAGCTGAATGGGACTGGAAACAATTGTTCTCTGTATGATAGGGGAGAAGCTTACTCAGTGGATCCAGGGTCCTTACTCAGAGGATGGATCCTTAGACCTTCTGCAAGAACTTCCCTGAATACCCACCCCCTGGCCCCCACATTGTTGCTGTTTACTTGCTCAGTCACGTCTAGCTCTTTGCTACCTCATGGACTGTGGCCCACCAGGCTCCTCTGTCCATGGGATTCTTAAGGCAAGAATACCAAAGTGGGTTGACATTCCCTTCTCCAGGGGATCTTCCTGACCTGGGGATCGAGCCTGCACCTCCTGCATTGGCAGGTGGATTCGTTACTGCTGGGCCATAAGGGAGGCCCTCCCCCCCAACGCACACACACACACACACACACACACACCCCTAAATAAAGGAAAAGGAGAAAGAGAGAGTCAGCTCTTGGAATCAGAAGGGACACTTCCTTTCTCCGCCCACTTAATTATCTGGCTTTTTGAATTAGGGGTGGAAAGCAAACTTGCTGTTTCTATTCAGAATTTCCCTCTTGAGTTTGCTCCCATTAATGAAGCAGCTTAGTTTGGTTTAGCTAACTGCATGCATGACTTCCAAAAACCACATCACAATGCAGGAGGAATGCAGCCTCTAGCTACACTACAGCTGCTTCACCACATTGTTTAAAGAGTGGAGCAGAGGCCGCACCAGTGCCTCTGAAATCCATTTAAGACGTGTGAAAACATGAGATCGAAATGCTGACCTCTCCTTGAAGCTGAAAGAACCTACTCCGGGGGGCTGTTTGGAGCACTGCAGCTGCAGGCCTGGGCCCATCCGAGACTCTGCAGGCCTCCGGCTCTCAGGGGCCCATGTAGCAAGGAAGCCCTACCTCTGTGTTCTCTGTCCCCTGCAGGACATCAGCCTGAAGGCTGCGGGGCACCTTGGAAGGGGAGATGCCGCTGAAGGAATGGTTACGGAGGCCAGAAGAGGATAAGGGCCATCAAAAAGGGATAAGGGCCATCAAAAAGCAAAGAGAAGAGGGAAACCTAATCTACACCATGTGGGGCCAGGTCTGTGCCCATCCGCTGCCTTTTCAGGTGCAGGTCAGGGAGGGGACTGCACCCAGATGGGCTTTTGGAGCTAATCCAGGTGCCAAAATGTTTGAGGCATCCTGGGGCAGGAGGTTGGCCATAGAACTTGGAACTTGATTAACATGACTGAATTTCTATTCTGTGACAGGAAAATTCACAGAATTTTGTCATGGGAAATAGTGGATAAATAGAGCACAGCTGGTTAAGAGTGGTGTCTCCTCCATTTCTCACCCCCATCCCCACTTAGGCTGTCTACTGGTCCTCAAGCCCACCTGCCAGTTTTGCCAGCAGGTCGGGTGTTGTCTCTGTTTCACATACAAGGATATCAAGACCTTTACTGGGTTGGCCAAAAAATTCATTGAGGTTTCTCCATAAGATGGTACAGAAGAAAACAGTATGAACTTTTGGGCTAAGACAGTGTTACCCTGAGTTCCAGGCTGATTTTTGCCCCATTGATTCAACTCTGTTATGCTAATCATCATAAAGGCCACAACCTGAAGAGAACTTTTTCCATGTAATTGTTATCAACATCGCCAAGTCCTCCTACTTGATGCCCCAGGCTTAACTCTTAAGCTTTGTCAAGACCTGAACCCAGCCCCTCGAATGCCTGACCCCCCTTACCCCCAGGGTCCTAAACAAGTTGACTCCAGAAGACCCAACATCAAGGATGAACCCCTGATCAATCCCAGTGCAGAATGGTTCACTGAGGGAAGCAGTTTCATACAAGAAGGGGTAAGAAAGACCAGCTATGCCACAGTCAGCATGCAGACAGTTGTTGAGTCTGGAGTTCTACCCTCTCACATCTCTGCCCCAAAGACCGAATTGATCACCTTGACCTGAGCACTCCAGTTAGGAAAGAGATTACAAAGCAATTTATACACTGATTCCAAGAATGGATTCCTGGTGCTTCATGTCCATGCTGCCATATGGAAAGGAAGGGGATTACTAATAGCCCCGTAAGGGGATTACTAAGTGCCCCCTATAAGACACCAGGCAGAAATTCTAGGACTCTTAATGATGAAATTCCAGCTGAGCTATTTCAAATCCTAAAAGTTGATGCTGTGAAAGTGCTGCACCTAATATGCCAGGAAATTTGGAAAACTCAAAAATGGCACAAAACTGGAAAAGATCAGTTTTTGTTCCAATCCCAAAGAAGGGCAATGCCAAAGAGTGTTCAAACTACTGCACAGTTGCACTCATTTCACATGCTAGCCATCAACAGTAAGTGAACTGAGAAATTCCAGATATCCAAACTGGACTTAGAAAAGGCAGAAGAACCAGAGATCAAATTGCCAACATCTGTTGTATCATTGAAAAAGCAAGAGAATTTCAGAAAAACATCTACTTCTGCTTCATTGACTATGTTAAAGCCTTTGACTATGTGGCTCACAACAAACTGCAGAAAATTCTGAAAGAGATGGGAATACCAGACCACCTGACCTGCCTCCTGAGAAATCTGTATGCAGGTCAAGAAGCAACAGATACAACCAGACATGAAACAATGGGCTGATTCAAAATTGGGAAAGGAGTACGTCAAGGCTGTATATTGTCACCCTGCTTACTTACCTTATATGCAGAGTACATCACACAAAATGCCAGACTGGATGAAGAACAAGCTGGAATCAAGATTGCCAGGAGAAGTATCAAGAACCCCATGCTTATGGCAGAAAGTGAAGAGGAACTAAAGAGTTCTCTTGATGAAAGTCAGGAACTAAAGAGCCTCTTGATGAAGGTGAAAGAGGAGAGTGAAAAAGCTGGCTTAAAACCCAACATTCAAAAAAACTAAGATCATGGCATCTGGTCCCATCACTTCATGGCAAATAGATGGGGAAACAATGAAAACAGTAAGAGACTTTATTTTCTTGGGCTCCAAAACCACTGCAGTTGGTGACAGATGACATGAAATTAAAAGATGTTTGCTCCTTGAAAGAAAACCTATGACCAACCTAGACAGAATGCTAAAAAGCAGAGACATTACTTTACTGACAAAGGTCTGTATAGTCAAAACTCTTGTTTGTTTCAGTAGTCATGTATGGATGTGAGAGCTGAGCACCGAAGAATTTATGCTTTTGAACTGTGGTATTGGAGAAGACTCTTGAGAGTCCCTTGGACTGTAAGGAGATCAAACAAGTCAATCCTAAAGGAAATCAGTCCTGAATATTCATTGGAAGGACTGATGCTGAAGCTGAAGCTCCAACGCTTTGGCCACCTGATCTGAAAAACTGACTCATTGGGAAAGACCCTGATGCTGGGAAAGACTGAAGGCAGGAGGAGAAGGGGAGGAGAAAAGATGATATGGTTGGATGGCATCACCACTCAATGGACATGCGTTTGATTAAGCTCCAGGAGTTGGTGATGGACAGGGAAGCCTGGTGTGCTGCCATCCATCAAATTGCAAAGAGTCAGACACGACTGAGCAACTGAACTGAAGTGAACTGAATTCAAAAAGACATGTGCACCTTAATATTCATAATGGAACTCTTTACAGTATCCAAGAAACTGTAATAACCCAAGTGCTCATCAACAGACAATTGGATCAAGAAGGTGTAAGTTATATATATATATATATATATATATATATATGAATATATGTATGTATTAGTGATAGTGAAGTCTCTCAGTCGTGTCCAACTCTTAGCGACCCCATGGACTGCAGCCTACCAGGCTCCTCCGTCCATGGGATTTTCCAGGCAAGAGTACTGGAGTGGGGTGCCATTTCCTTCTCCAGAGGTTCTTCCTGACCCCGGGATCGAACCTGGGTCTCCTGCATTGTAGGCTTTATCGTCTGAGCCACCAGGGAAGTCCTATGTATATATTACTCAGTCATAAAAAAGAATGCAATTTGCCATTTGCAGCAATATGAATATACCTAGAGAATAGTATGCTTAGTGAAATATCAGACAGTGAAATACAAATACTATATGATATTACTTATACATGTAATCTAAAAAATAATACAAATGACTGTATATACAAATAGGAACAGTCATAGAAAACAAATGTGATTACCAAAGGGGTGGGATAAATTAGGAGTATGATATTAACAGATACAAACTACTATATATAAAATAGATAAGCAAAAAGGATTTACTGTATAACACAGGAAATTATACACAATATCTTGTAATAACCTATAATGCAATATAAACTACAAAATTACTGAATTACCATCCTGTATACCCAAAACTAACACAATATTGTAAATCAGCTATGCTTTCAATTTTTTAAAAATGCTTCTGCTGTGGTCATCATAACCTTATAAACAAACTCTCAGGAATAGGAATAAATACATATTCTTTTCAGAGATACTGCAGCTGATTTGCTGGGACTATTTCACTCCACTCAAGGAATTTGCCCACCTCAAAGGACAAAAAATGGCCAAGTGGTACTTACTCTTCCAGTACAGCCTATAACCAACTAGAATACTAATCATGTGACTATTAGGCTTACCCTTATCTGCCACTAACTTAGCCTGGAAAAATACAACAAACAAAAACCTCTAAAATGAAGTGAGCAGAAGCTACCTGGCAGAATTTCCAATAACTGATTTCTTTTTGCATAATGTGCTATTTACAATTCCCATAACATAAATAATATCACTCAAAGCAGTCCAAAAATTTTCTCTGACACTAGCAGAAGTTATAAATGACATGACTTTTGCTCTAGAGGCCCAGAAACTACTCTGAATTCATTAGTTAACACTGTCATGGACAATTGTGTAGCCCTTGATTTTCTCTTAGCTACCCAAAAGAGAGTTTGTGTAAGAGTAAATACTTTGACTGTGTGGATCACAATAAACTGTGGAAAATTCTGAAGGAGATGGGAATAGCAGACGACCTGACCTGCCTCTTGAGAAACCTGTATGCAGGAAGCATACACGAAGCAATGGTTAGAACTGGACATGGAACAACAGACTGGTTCCAAATAGGAAACGGAGTACATCAAGGCTGTTCTATGCAGAGTACATCGTGAGAAATGCTGGGCTGGATAAAACACAAGCTGGAATCAAGATTGCCGAGAGAAATATAGATAACCTCAGATGTGCAGATGACACCACCCTTATGGCAGAAAGTGAAGAGGAACTAAAAAGCCTCTTGATGAAAGTGAAAGAGGAGAGTGAAAAAGTTGGCTTAAAGTTCAACATTCAGAAAACGAAGATCATGGCATCTGGTCCCATCACTTCATGGGAAATAGATGGGGAAACAGTGGCAGATTTTATTTTTGGGCGGGTCCAAAATCACTGTAGATGATAATTGCAGCATTGAAATTAAAAGATGCTTATTCCTTGGAAGGAAAGTTATGACCAACCTAGACATTTTCAAAAGCAGAGACATTACTTTGTCGACAAAGATCCATCTAGTCAAGGCTATGGTTTTTCCAGTGGTCATGTATGGATGGGAGAGTTGGACTGTGAAGAAGGCTGAGTGCCGAAGGGTTGATGATTTTGAACTGTGGTGTTGAGAAGACTCTTGAGAGTCCCTTGGACTGCAAGGAGATCCAACCAGTCCATCCTAAAGGAGATCAGTCCAGGGTGTTCATTGGAAGGACTGATGCTGAAGCTGCAACTCCAGTACTTTGGCCACCTCATGCGAAGAGTTGACTCATTGGAAAAGACCCTGATGCTGGGAGGGTTTGGGGGCAGGAGGAGAAGGGGATGACAGAGGATGAGATGGCTGGATGGCATCACCGACTCGATGGACATGAGTTTGGGTAAACTCCAGGAGTTGGTGATGGACAGGGAGGCCTGGTGTGCTGTGATTCATAGGGTCACAAATTGTTGGACACGACTGAGCGACTGAACTGAACTGAACTAAAATACTTGCTGCACTCATATAAATATTACAGGATAAGCAGAACAGTCTGCTTCTAGGCTTAAAAAACCCTGGAGCTCTAAAACATACCCAGCTGGATTCTGGAACATATTTTCATTGTCATGGTTTTGTAATCTAGACTCCCATCTCCACCAGTTTTGATTTACGTTACAAAGACTAGGAATGATTTCACTTTCATTAATCGCTTATGCTGCCACTGATGAATGCATCCTGTCTAGAGTCTAAGATGCTGCTGCACAGCCAATATCACATCAAATGATTCTACAGCTCATCCTAACAAAAGAAACAAGAAGGATTAATCTAGTCTAACCACAGATTGCATTCTCCGAACACCCTCCTGATCTTTTGGTTTATGAAATACCAACAATAATTTAAATCTGTGTGTGTGTGTCTTAGTCACTCAGTTGTGTCTGACTCTTTGTGAGTCCATGGACTATAACCTTCCAGGTCCCTCTGTCCATAGGATTCTCTAGGCAAGGATACTAGAGTGGATAGCCATGCCTTTCTCCAGTGAATCTCTCCAACCCGGGGATCGAACCCAGGTCTCCCACATTGCAGGCAGATTTTTTTATCATCTGAGCCACCAGGGATCTAGATATTATGAATTAATGTCCAGAGGCTTAACTTTATCTTTCCTTGACAAGCTGGGT
>SJXQ01007968.1:86486-164728 GCA_006408695.1 Aepyceros melampus | reverse complement strand
TGACAAGCTGGGGGCACCAAGAAAGAGAAAAGCAGACTCTAACATCTGGGAAGTGACCTGATACTTCCAACAAGGTCTTGGTGTTATTTATTAGCGGCTGGCCTGACACTTGCAGCTAGGCCGTGATATTTTCTTTTTGAAGCTAAACAACTTCACAGAGCACTATCATCAAGTGATATCTGTGACTATGGTAAAGTGAGACATAAGAAACAAGATTACTTCTTAAGGTCACTATGTCAAAGCACCAAAATACAAAACATCCCTTCTCCCAGCCAACTCTAGTGGCTGCTGCTTCTATACCACTTATAGCTCTAAGGCGTGGGTTATTCTTCTCTCCTTCTAGATAAGAGTTATTAAAATTTCCAGAGGATTGCCCCTGCTCCCTAACAGCATCTAATCCAAAGCAAAGTCCTAGTTAAGTTAGTTAGTTAAATCGCTCAGTCGTGTCCAACTCTTTGTGACCCCATGGACTGTAGCCCACCAGGCTCCTCCGTCCATGGGATTCTCCAGGCAAGAATACTGGAGTGTGTTGCCATTTCCTTCTCCAGGGGATCTTCCCAACCCAGAGATCAAACCCAGGTCTCCCACATTAGAGGCAGACACTTTAACCTCTTAGCCACATTGTGCAAATCCTATAAATCCTTTCTAATTCCTTTTTACTGATATACTCCACATTCATGGTTCCTCAGGGTGTGCGTTCATGCATTCTCTCTTGTTACGGTAAACAAAAAAACCAACTTTGTTCAACTACAGGTCTGTTTCTGGATCTTTGGCTGATGGGTATTGACATATAAGCATGTGTTTACTTGCCACCTACTCTCCTCCATCTTCCAGATGGTGTCTTTCTGTAGGAAAGGGCCCATAGTTTACTTATTTTTTTCTCCTGTTCCAGTGCTGGATGGATGTATGATGAATGGCTAAATGGGTGGAAGGATGAATGGATAAGCAGATGCATAGTGTAAAAGAAGGAGAAAGGAAGGAGAAAGGAAAGATGGGAAAAAAGAAATAAAATAAGGAAGGAAAATGGAATGAGAGGAGAAGTAAACAGTTTTCCTGCTCTATTTCTTGGCCCAAGTATATATTCACTTATCTTTACACTCTATCTTGTTTCCTACGGGATCCATAGTCACTAGATGTCTGATAGGTATTTTATTTTGTAAGCAACCTTGACTTATATTACTCCAATTTGTTGCCTTTGCTCTTTTTCCTTTGTATTCTTCCTCCCTTGTTTGTCTTATCCATTTACATGGCATCCCTTACTAATTTTCAGTAGAAGCCTTCCAGTTTACTTCCTCCAAACTCAGACTCTTCCCCAGGCTGCAATCTTACATTTCTAGTTGTACCACATGGTGGTGCTCAAGAAGAGAGAACCATGGGCTCTCTTTTTCTATTAAAGCTCTGGATGCTCTAGCCATATCCCACTTTGTCTTCTGCATTTTATGATATTAATAGTTCCTTGATGATTCAGGAAGACCTTCCATTCAGGCTCTTGGTAGCTGTCATAAGTCATAGACCTCAGAGTAGGAAGAGCTTGTAAGAGGAAGGAGGCTTAATTTGAAGTAACAACAATAACAATATTTATGAAGAGTTCCCATCTTGAAGGATCACTGTTAGGCACTTTAATTTTATCTCACTTAAGCATCATCCTCAATTTTAGGATTAACAATCCTAAAAGACCAGGTTTATTACCTTTGTAATAATTAAGGAAACAGGCTTAGAAAGGTGAATTCACTTGACGAAAGTCACACAGCTAGTAAGTGAAAACACCAGGATTTGAACTTGAATCTTTACTATAAAATTGTAGCTCTTAACTGCTGTGTTATATTATTTGGGGATAACTAAGATGATGTTTCTACCCACCAAGTCTATATAGTAGTGGGGTATGACAAGAGAATCCTCTACTGGAAAATGCTGCAAGGCAATGGTGTCTTTAAGTAAATTAAACAAAAAATTAAAAATGACAACTACTTATTTTTGTTGCAGTTTTCTATTGCTACAGTTAAGACAAAGAGTTGGAGCAAAGCTGAAAAACTAAGTGGAAGGTAAGGTAATCTTTTTTTAACCATGAAACAAAAAAAGCCAGAGGGCATTCAAGAAAGGGTTAAGAAGAGTCAGATATGGAGAAGAAAAAATGATGAGAAATTCCTGCATTTGGGGCAGTGTCTGAGAATGACAGAGACATGAGTCTTGGTGGCACCTGTGGGCTTCAAGATACCATGCAGTAGAAACTCTGGCTAAAATCAATCTCTGCTGGTGCAGCAATATTCTGGAAGATGTTGACAGCCTGGTGACTGAAGGTGGATGGCAGCAGCAAAGGACATTGCTCAGAGATCAAGAGAAAGCATCAGTGGAAAATTGTGATAGTGTCCTCTGTCAAAGGGGCAGCCACGTCATAGGAGACTACTTCATAAAAGTAAGAGCACAGACTCTATCCTGTGTTCCTATTGTTCCTGATATGACTGATAAACTGTTCCTGACATGACTTAGTGAGTGAAGTCGCTCAGTCGTGTCCGACTCTTTGCAACCCCATGGACTGTAGCCTACCAGGTTTCTCCTTCCATCTGATTTTCCAGGCAAGGGTACTGGAGTGGGTTGCCATTTCCTTCTCCAGACATGACTTAGGAAAGTACTATATAGAGGAAGCATTCTTATTTCAGGTGTCCCTGGGAATAAAAAAAAATTGATCAGAATTGCTCCATTTAAATGTTTGCAAGAGGCAATCTGTCATTCCACAAGAGAGTAGGGAGGATGTAACCACACAGGGATTATAAAAAATGTATTTACTTGGTTGGGGAGAATTTAATGAGAAGCAAATCAAATCAGGTGACTGACTTCTGAGGTGAGACTGTGGCTAGATGTGGGAAGGGGAAACAGAATGACAGCACATTTTCTAAGACATATAACTGCTGAAGAGAGAAGCTTCTTAGAGGTTTTAGTCCACTGCAGCACTTGGAAACAGAGATGGAGAAAGCATTTTTTCACTCAATGATGCACTTAGAAACAAGAAAATAGCTGCCAGTCTCCTTCTTCAAAGGCCTAAGCCCAGGCCTGATGGCCCAGAAAAAAACTGTTTATGTCCTTTGGAGATCTTTGCCTCCTGCAAAAGAGACTTCTGGGGAGAAAGTCTTTTGTAGCACCAGTACTAGGGAAATGCATTGACACTGTTACTGCTGCTGCTGCTAAGTCACTTCAGTCGTGTCTGACTCTGTGCGACCCCATAGACGGCAGCCCACCAGGCTCCCCTGTCCCTGGGATTCTCCAGGCAAGAACACTGGAGTGGGTTACCATTTCCTTCTCCAATGCATGAAAGGGAAAAGTGAAAGTGAAGTCGCTCGGTCGTGTCTGACTCTTAGCGACCCCATGGACCGCAGCCCACCAGGCTCTTCCATCCATGAGATTTTTCAGGCAAGAGTACTGGAGTGGGATGCCATTGCCTTCTCCAGCATTGACACTAGGCCTTCATATTTATTAAGAATAGCTGGGTAATGTCGCAAAAATGTGGGAAACCAAGAGGCTCCAAGAGACAAAGAGATATGGAGAACAAACTAGTGGCTACCAGTGGGGAGAAGGAAGGGGGAGGGGCACAATAGGTATAAGAGGTATAAACTACTACATATAAAATAAGTGAACTATAAAGACACATCGTGTAACATGGAATATGGTCAATATTTTATAACATTTAGAGTATAATCTATTAAAATATTTTCATTGAATCACTATGAGGTATACCTGAAACATATAATATTATACATCAACTATACCTCAATAAAAAATAAACATGAGAGAAATTTTGAATAGATTGAACCTATTTTTGGAAGAAAATGAAACAATCTGAGAACTAAGAAGTTTGATATCATTTGTTCGTTCAGTCGCTCAGTCGTGTCCGACTCTTTGCGACCCCATGAATCGCAGCACGCCAGGCCTCCCTGTCCATCACCAACTCCCGGAGTTCACTCAGACTCACGTCCATTGAGTCCGTGATGCCATCCAGCCATCTCATCCTCGGTCGTCTGCTTCTCCTCCTGCCCCCAATCCCTCCCAGCATCAGGGTCTTTTCCAATGAGTCAACTCTTCGCATGAGGTGGCCAAAGTACTGGAGCTTCACCTTTAGCATCATTCCTTCCAAAGAAATCCCAGGGTTGATCTCCTTCAGAATGGACTGGTTGGATCTCCTTGCAGTCCAGGGGACTCTCAAGAGTCTTCTCCAACACCACAGTTCAAAAGCATCAATTCTTCGGCACTCAGCCTTCTTCACAGTTCAACTCTCACATCCATACATGACCACAGGAAAAACCATAGCCTTGACTAGACGGACCTTAGTCGGCAAAGTAATGTCTCTGCTTTTGAATATACTATCTAGGTTGTTCATAACTTTTCTTCCAAGGAGTAAGCATCTTTTAATTTCATGGCTGCAGTCACCATCTGCAGTGATTTTGGAGCCCAAAAAAATAAAGTCTGACCCTGTTTCTACTGTTTCCCCATCTATTTCCCATGAAGTGATGGGACCAGATGCCATGATCTTCGTTTTCTGAATGTTGAGCTTTAAGCTAACTTTTTCACTCTCCTCTTTCTAATTACAAATAATTCAGAAAATCACAAGGAAATTCTTGACATTTGTTGTCATATCTCAGAATAATTCATTTGCAAGGCTTGGTCTTATTGACCATTATGACATTTTTATTAATAATATTGAAACATTATCAGGAAAATGAATTCTGCATCCTTGCTCAGAATTCAACCATGGAGATGTGCATTTTTGTGTGTTTATTGCTGATATTTGAATTACCATATTCTTTTCTTTCATATTCTTTTTATCAATTATAGTTGACTTACACTGTTATGTTAGTTTCTGCTGTACAGCAAATTAATTCATTTTTATATATATATATGTTATTTTTCAGATTCTTTTCCATTATAGGTTATAATAAGATTTAATATAGTTTCCTGTGCTATACAGTAGGGCCTTGTTGTTTATCTCTTTTATATATAGTAATGTGTATCTGTTAACCCCAAGTTCCTAATTTATCCCTCTCCCCACTTTCCTCATTGGTAATCATAGGTTTGTTTTCTATGTCTGTGAGTCTGTTTCTGTATTGTGCATAAGTCCATTTGTATCATTTTTCAGATTCCAGATATAATTGATATCATATGATATTTGTCTTTCTGTCTGACTTACTTCACTTAGTATGATAATCTCTAGGTCCATCCATGGTGCTGCAAATGGCATTACTCGTTCTTTTTTATAGTTGAGTAATATTCTATTGTATCTATGTAACATATCTTCTTTATCCATTACTCTGTTGATGGACACTTAGGTTGCTTCCATGTCTTGGATATTGTAAATAGTACTGCAATGAATATTGGGGTGTGTGTATTTTTTATGCACTGCAAAATTATAGTTTTCTCCAGATAAATGCTCAGGAGTGGGATTTCTGGATTGTATAGTAGCACTGTTTTTAGTTTTGAAGGAATTACCATGCTGTTTTCCATACTGGCTTTACCAATTTGCACTCCACCAACAGTATATGAGGGTTCCCTTTTATCCACACCCTCTCCAGCATTTATTATTATAGACTTTTTGATGATGGTCATTCTGATTGGTATGAGCTGATAGCTCATTGTGGTTTTGATTTGCATTTCTTTAATAATTAGTAATGCTGAGCATCTTTTCATGTGCCTGTTGGCTTATCTGTATGTCTTCTTTGGAGAAATGTCTTTTTAGGTCTTCTGCCCATTTTTTTTAATTGGATTGTTCATTTTGTTGATATTGAGCTATATGAACTGTTTGTATGTTTTGGGAATTCAGCCCTTATCTGTTGCATCATTTGTGAATATTTTCTTCAATTCCGTACACTGTCTTTTCATTTTGTTTATGGTGTCCTTTGCTGTGAAAAAGTTTTTAAGTTTGATTAGGTCCCATTTGTTTATTTTTTATTTTATTTATTTCTGCTTTGGAAGACTTAAGTCATTAAGAAAACATTGTTGAGAACTAAGATGGTGGAGCAGTAGGTGGATGTGGAATACATCTCTCTCCACAGATGCATCAAGAATATACCTTCATATGCAGAAGATCTTGCAGAACAACTGATGACAGACAAGAGTCCCTGACCACCAGAAAGGAATATTTAAGTCCACACAAAACTTGATAGGACAAAGGAAGGAGGGAAAAAAGAAGAGAGTGAGCAGGACTGGACCTGCACCTGGGAGGTGAGGGAACTGAAACAGAGGTCAGCTCCCCACAACGGGGCAATTGTTTGGGACAGAGGAAAAGCATCTGAGGCTATTGGAGAGTGCAGCAGCAGATCTCTAACACTCCAAATGGAGTGAGAACCACATAGACCATCCTTGCTGCAACACTACATACCCTGGACAGAGATGCAATTCCCTGGAACACATGGTGGATAGGAGCTGGAGTATAGAGATTGGACAGAAATCCCAGGGTTAGACTGCAAGGAGACAGCCTGAGGGGACATGAGGGATGAGATCGCAGTGGGGATTGCCTTCGGAGGGAAGTCAGGCAGTCATGAAGGCAAGGTATACTGCTGTCACACAGAGGTCATGGAGACATCACTGTAGCCTCTCTCTCCCTACATGCCAATTTTGGCAGCTGACCAATAGAGAAAGACCCCAGAGACAGTAGCCCTTTAAGTGCCTGATGCACAAAGGAATAGA
The DNA here is from genome assembly GCA_006408695.1 of Aepyceros melampus. Classification (NCBI taxonomy): domain Eukaryota; kingdom Metazoa; phylum Chordata; class Mammalia; order Artiodactyla; family Bovidae; genus Aepyceros; species Aepyceros melampus. The sequence goes on along the minus strand of SJXQ01007968.1, from coordinate 158,056 downwards.
GAAGAACCCAAGCCAGGGAGGCCTTTGAGCATCTGCTGTGCCAAGTAACAGAAAAGGACCAGCTATGGAGGACCAGCCTTTGAATGCCAGCTTCCAGAGACTAGAAAAATACTCTAACAGTGCCATAGCTCCTGCACCTGAGGCCACCAGCATCCCTGCATACTTGGCGCTGCCAAGGTCCCTGCAATCTAAGCAGCTGCACCACCTCCATGCTCAATCCTCACTGAGGCAGAGCTGCCAGAGGCTAAGAAAAAACCTTAATAGTACCATATCTCCTGTGCAGACGGTTGCTGGCTCCCCTAGGTACATGGCTCTGCCAGGGTCTCCATGATCCAAAAAGCCACACCACTTCCACACTTGATCCCTATTGGGGCAGAACTCCCAGAGGCTAAAAAACCCTAAGAGCACCATATCTCCTGCTTCCCTGGCTGTCAGCCCCTGGTTTACCTGGCACTGACAGGATCCCTGCAATCCAAGCAGCTGTGCCACCTTCACACCTTGTCCTCACTGGGGCAGACCTAGGTCCTCCAGGGCCGTCTCAGGAGCAAACTCCTGCGGATGACTCACATGCAGAGGTGGAAATAAAACCACAATTGAACCCTAGGGACACTGTGGCTAAGGAAGAGGATCAAAAACTTCCCCACAACTGTACAAGCTGGAGATTAAATCCACCTGATAAGCTAGGCAGATTCTGTCTATGGAATATATAAAAGGGCAAAGAGAGTTCCCATAAAGGAAAATGCCCTAGTTCTGATACCTGTGGACATTGGAGGCAAGAATATGCAGGAGAAGAGCCAGATTAGAGTCTGAGCAGCACCCACAGCAGGTGCAGAGACCAGCCCAGTACTGAAAGGCATTCTAGGGAGGTGGGGGCAGACTGTGACTCCAATAAGGGAAAGGATGCTGACAGCTGAGATCCAAGGAAAACATTTTTTATTATTTGTATCTTTTGATTTGTTCTGTAGTTGGTTCTGGATTTTGTCCTCTTCTTTTTTTATTCTCTGTTGCTGTGGTTATTGATTTTATTATTACTACTAACTCCATTTAAACTTTTGAGAACTTTTCTTTTAAATCACATTTTTTGTTTCCTTTATATACTTCGACCTCTGCATTGACATTGTGTGGTTCTGTTCTTTTTCTTTCTTAAATTTTGTTCTGGTTTTGGTTTGGGTTTTTCTTATTGTTTTTTTCTGGCTGTAGTTATTCTCTTTCTTATATGTTTCTATTTAACTTTGCTTTTCTATTTTTTTCTTTTCTTTCTTTATTTCACCATGTTTGTTAGTTTGTTTTCTTTGCTTTGCTTTATTCTCCAGTTGGTACTCTATGTTAGTTTTGTTTTCCAGTTTGTGTTTTAGTTAGTGTTATTTTTAATTGCTGAATATCAATTTTGGTTTCCTTTGCTCACCAGGTCAATTTCTCATATCATCTTTTCTTTGGATTGGATTATTTTGGTTTTGTTTGTGTGTGTGTGGGTGTGTATGCATGTTCCTTCATTTTTACCATTTGTCTGAATTTGTATTTACCATTTTTGTCTGGGGTTCATCTTTTGTTTTTTGAATTGGTTTGCTTTGGGGTTTTGTGTGCTTATTTTAATCCCCTTAGTGCCATAACCAGCTGTGAAATCTCGGTTCCCTGGCCAGAGATCAGGCCTGAGCCCTTGGAGTGGAAGCATTGAGTCCAGGACCCTAGACTGCCAGAGAACTCCTAACCCTATATTCATGAAAACTCTCACAAAGGCCTCTACCTGTATCCCAGACCTGGTGTCACCCAACTGCCAACAGCACCCAGTGCAAGATGCTTCACAGAAACAATAAACAAGACAACAACAACAACAACAAATCATCAATAGACAGGCTTCCCACAGACACCCAAAGCATATCATGTCACACAGCCCTGCCCATCAGAGAGGAAAACCTTCAACTCTCCCATCAGAATGCAGATATGCGTCCTTCCCAACACAAAGCCTACACAAACCACTGGACCAACCTTACCAACCAAGGGCAGAAACTGAAAGGAAGAATGAATATGACCCGAAAGCCTGGGAAAAGGAGACCTCAAACACAGTAAGTTAGAAAAAAAAGTGAAAAAACAGAGAAATATTGTGCAAATGAAGAAACAAGGTAAAAACTCACAGGATCAAATAAATGAAGAAGAAATACACAAACTACCTGAAAAAGAATTCAGAATAAAAATGATACAAAATCTCAAAAATAGATTGGAGAAAATACAATAATCAAATAACACATTTAACAAGGACCTAGAAGAAATAATGAATAAGCAAACAGAGCTGAACAACACAATTACTGAAATTAAAAGTACTCTAAAGGAATCAGTAGCAGAAAAACTGAGGCAGAAGAATGAATAAATGAGTTGGAAGATAGAATGGTGGAAACAAATGCTGAAGAGCAGAATAAAGGAAAAAGAATGAAAAGAATTGAGGATAGTCTCAGAGACCTCTGGGACAATACTAAAGGCACCAACATTTGATTTATATGGGTCCCAGAAGAAGAAAAAGGAAGGGTCTAAGAAAAATTTTGAAGAGCTTGTAGGAGAAAACTTCCCTAACATGGGAAAGGAAATAGTCAACCAACTCCAGAAAGTACAGAGAGTTCCATACATGATAAACCCAAGGAGAAACATGCTGAGACACATATTACTCAAACTAACAAAGATTAAACACAAAGAAAGAATATTAAAAGCAGCCAGGGAAAAGCAACAAGTAACATACAAGGGAAATCCTGTATGATTAACAGCTGATCTTTCAGCAGAAACTCTGCAGGCGAGGAAGGAAGGTTAGGATATATTTATGTACTAAAAGGGCAAAATTTACAACCAAGATTACTCTACCTGGCAAGGATTTCATTCAAAATTGGTAGAGAAATCTAAAGTATTACAGGCAAGCACAACATTACAAGAACTTAACACAATAAACCAGCTTTAAACAAATGTTAAAGGGACTTCTATAGACAGGAAACACAAGAGAAGGAAAAAACTTACAAAAACAAATTCAAAACAATTATGACAATGCCAATAGGAGCATATATATCAATAATTACTTTAAATGTAAATGGATTAAATACTCTACCAAAAGGTGCAATCTGGTTGAATGGATACAAAACAAGACCTATATATTTGCTGTCTACAAGACACCGACTTCAGACCTAGAGACACATACAGACTGAAAGTGAGAGAATGGAAAAAGATATTCCACACAAGTGGAAATCAAAAGAAAGCTGGAGTAGCAATTGTCATCTCAGACAAAATAGACAACTATAAAGAATATTACAAGAGATAAGGAAGGACACCACATAATTATCAAAGGATCAATCCAAGAAGAAGACATAACAAGTGTAAATATTTATATACTCAACATAGGAGAACATCAATACATAAGGCAAATAATAACAGATATAAAAGGGGAAATTGGCAGTTACACAATAACGGTAGGGGACTTTAACATCTCACTTACACCAATGGATGGATCATCAAAAAAAAATTAATAAGGAGCTAATTGATATCTTCAAGACATTCTCTCCAAATGCAGAAGACAATTGCTTCTCAAGTGCACATGGAACATTCTCCAGGATAGACTACTTCTTGGCTCACAAATCCAGCCTTAGTAAATTTAAGAAAATTGAAATCATATCAAGCATCTTTTCTGATCACAATGCTATGAGACTAGATATCAATTATAAGGGGGGAAAGTGTTAGAAAAAAAAACACAAAAACATGGAGATAAAACAATATGTTTCTAAATAATGAACAGGTTATTGATGAAATAAAAAGGGAAATTTAAAAATTCCTAGAATAAATGACAACAAAAACACAGTGACCCAAACCCTATGGGTTGCAGCAAAAGCAGTTCTAAAAGGAGCTTATAGCAATACAATCCTCAGAGAAGGCAATGGCACCCCACTCCAGTACTCTTGCCTGGAAAATCCCATGGACAGAGAGCCTGGAAGGCTGCAATCCATGGTGTCACTGAGGGTTGGACACGACTTAGCGACTTCACTTTCACTTTTCTCTTTCATGCATTGGAGAAGGAAATGACAACCCACTCCAGTGTTCTTGCCTGGAGAATCCCAGGGACGGGGGAGCCTGGTGGGCTGCCGTCTATGGGGTTGCACAGAGTCAGACACGACTGAAGCGACTTAGCAGCAGCAGCAGCAGTGCTTAATTAATATTACCTATTGTAGCCCTATCTTCCCATTTGAATGCCTTGAAGGATCCAAGATCTTACTCATCTTTATATCTTATTTCCTCTTTTCCTTCTTTCTTCCCTACGTCTTGGCCATGAGCCCCGGGTACAGTTTCTAGCACAGAGGGCACTTAATAAATTACTTTTGAACAAAAAATATTTACGACCCCTTGATTATTCCGATATCCTCCTACACAACGAATTTCGTCTCTTCATCATTCTGATTGCTTTAATATCTACATTGATGTGTTTCTACCATGTACCTTCATATACTAGTCTGGTCAACCCTTTGGATCTCAAATGTGAGTAATTAATTGACTTTTTAAAAATCACAGCAAATTCCAATATATTCCTAAAAATAAATAAAAGTTGGGTAAATAAATCAAGGAGGGAGTGATCAACTGCATAAAATGCTACTGATAGGTCAAGTAAGATGGGAAATGAGAATTGGCCACAAATTTAGCACATTTTTTAAATGGATGAGAGGAACTCTTCCAATGGAGGGAGCAGTGTATGTAACTGTGAGAGAATGTACAGTGATTTCAGGCAACTGCAAATAATTCAAGATAACTAAAGCTTAGGGATATAGCAGAAACTATAGAGCAACATAGCTGGATGGATACACACAGGCTAGATCACAATGTCATCCTAAAAATTTGGATTTATGTTAAAGGTTATAAGAATTGACAGGATAATTTTAAGTTGGGGAGTAACACAGACAAACATTTTTAAAATCAATATGAGATCAGTATGAAAAATGGAAAACAAATCTGAAGCAAGGAGATCAGTTAAGGGCTATTACTATAGCCCAGGGAGAAACTAAGGCAATGGCAGTGGGATCAAAATGAGAGGATGGAGCAGATAATTAGGAATTAGTAGGACTTGGTGGTGGTTTTATTTTATTTTTTTAATTAATTTTTATTTTTAGTTTGTTTTGCTTTACAATACTGTATTCGTTTTCCTATACATCGACATGAATTAGCCGCTAGTGTACATGAACTCCCAATCCCGACCCCCACCTCCCCCCTCCCGCCCCACACCCTCTCTCTGTATTATCCCCGTGCATCAGTCCCAAGCATCCTGCATCCCGCATCGAACCTAGACTGGCAATTCATTTCACTTATGATATCATACATGTTACACTGCCACTCTCCCAGGAAGGAGGTATTAGAGAGAGGAGTGACTCAAGGATGATTTAGGTTCCAGCTAGGTTCTAGACTTAGGTTCTGGACAGGTAGGTTAGGCTAACCATTCACAGAGAGAACACTGGACAAAGAGTAAGTCTGGCAGTAAAAAAAAAAAAATCACACACAAAAAAGTGCAGAAAGCCACCTAGTATCTTGGACCTATACACTGTATCACATATACTTTCTCATTTAATCTTGTTAATTAGGGAGATGAGAAGCAGGCTCATAGAGATTAAGTAATTTACCCAAGCTTACACAGCCAGGATGTGAGAGTGTAGACTAGAACCCAAGCTCACTGTTCTCCCACTTCTTCAAAGCTACTGTGCCAAAGACTTTGAGGCAAGGAGAAGGAGCACTTTAAAAATGAGTAAAGGTGAGCAGGTAGAAAAAGAAGGGGGTTCTCAGCTTTTGAGAGCAGGTTTCCCAAATATCTTTTTCTTTAAGTCTTCCTGGATGGATGATAGAGACAATAAAAATGTTTATCAGCAACACATTTGGTTCATTAAATTGAATAATACATAATGAAGGATGTGAGAGTGTAGACTAGAACCCAAGCTCACTGTTCTCCCACTTCTTCAAAGCTACTGTGCCAAAGACTTTGAGGCAAGGAGAAGGAGCACTTTAAAAATGAGTAAAGGTGAGCAGGTAGAAAAAGAAGGGGGTTCTCAGCTTTTGAGAGCAGGTTTCCCAAATATCTTTTTCTTTAAGTCTTCCTGGATGGATGATAGAGACAATAAAAATGTTTATCAGCAACACATTTGGTTCATTAAATTGAATAATACATAATGTAAAGTAAGGAAGACAACAACTTGGTATTTTTTCCACAGCCTCTCAGTGTCTTCTTGACTTATTTTAATCATCCTAAGGTTGTCCCCAATAACTATCGATGAACACAGGAATAGTGCTGAATAGCCCAGGCTCTAGTAGTTCTCGCAGTCTACAGAGGAAAATAAACACATAATTATAATACAAAGTAACCATAAAATCTAGAGACAGAATTTTATTTTTTTAATTAATTTTTATTTTTTAGTTTGTTTTGCTTTACAATACTGTATTCGTTTTGCTATACATTGACATGAATCTGCCACTAGTGTACATGAACTCCCAATCCCGACCCCCACCTCCCCCCTCCCGCCCCACACCTTCTCTCTGTATTATCCCCGTGCATCAGTCCCAAGCATCCTGCATCCTGCATCAAACCTGGACTGGCGATTCGTTTCACTTATGATATCATACATGTTACACTGCCACTCTGCCAACTCATCCCACCCTCTCCCTCTCCCACAGAGTCCAAAAGGCCATTCTATACATCTGTGTCTCTTTTGCTGTCTTGCGTACAGGTTTATCATTACCATCATTCTAAATTCCATATATATGTGTAAGTATACTATACTGGTGTTTTTCTTTCTGGCTTACTTCACTCTGTATAATCGGCTCCAGGGTCATCCACCTCATTAGAACTGATTCAAATGTATTCTTTTTAATAGCTGAGTAATACTCCATTGTGTATATGTACCACAGCTTTCTTATCCATTCATCTGCTGATGGACATCTAGGTTGCTTCCATGTCCTGGCTATTATAAACAGTGCCGCAATGAACACTGGGGTACATGCGAGACAGAATTTTAAATATAAACTTTATCTTGGAATAATATCAGATTCACAGAAGAGCTGTTTCAAAGATAGCACAGAGAACTATTAGACATCATTAGCTCATAAAATGATAACATTTTATACCACATCTATCAAAATTGAGAAAATGACATTCATACATTACTATTACTATTACTAAACCCTAGACTTTGGATTTCACCAGCTTTTCATTTATATCATTTTTCTGTTCTAGGAGCCAATCTGATGTTCCCTGTTGCACTTTCAGTTGTCATGATTCCTTAGCTTCCTCTGATCTGTGGTAGTTTCTGACTTTCCTAGTTCTTCTGAAAACATAAATATTTTAAAACATTACATATAATATACAGTAAGTCCCTTACATACATATGAGTTCATTCCAAAATTGTGTTCATAAGTCCAATTTGTTCATAAGTACAACAAGCTTAGCCTAGGTACCCAACTACACCATTCTGTAGTAGGTTTATACTTTTCTCACAAATCATACATAAAAAACAGATACAAAAAGAAAACATTTTAAATCTTACAGTGCAGTATCCTTTGGTACTGTACACATACTATACAGTAATACAGTACAACAGCTGACATATATGGACTGACACCATGTGAACAGGCAAGGAGAGTTGCTAACTGGAGAAGGGAGAGGAGGTGGGAGATGGTAGAGAGCTAAAGGATCACAGCAATAGGATATGGAGGGCAAGCTGCAATTTCTCGCACACCTGACATTAATGCCACAGGTTCTGGTTCCTTACTGGTTTCAATTCTATCTACCCTCTTGGAGAAAAAAAAAATGATCCAGTGATGTCTGAGTAGTAGCTCTTGTTTTCTTGTCATAGATGACGCAGTAGCACTGGATTGCATTCTGAACAGCTGCTACAACCTTTGTGTACCATTCTATGTTCAGATCCTATGCCTCAAAAACTAATAGTGCCTCCTCAAGTAAAGAAAATCCCCTTGCCATTTCCTGTATCATGAATCTCTTTGTTTCTTCAATTACTTCTCCCTCTTGTCTCTCTCTATCACTTCTCTGAGCCTTCAATTCCATCAATTCTTCATTAGTAAGCTCCTCATGTTGAACAGCAAGGAGTTCAATGAAGTCATCTCCTTGCAGATTTAGCTTCAGCTTCTCACTGAGAGTCATTAAGTTGCTGAAGCCCTCTTTGGATTCCTCATCCACCTTCTCAAATCCACAAAAGTCATAAAAAGAAAGAATGTGGACAAAGATTCTTTCAAATCCCATTCATGATGATGGCCATAATCTCACACCAAGCAAAAATAGCCTTGCATATGTTATAGTCCTTCAAAAATTGTTTCAAGGTTGTTTCTGATTTGTCATTCACCTTTACTGCCTGACAAAAAGTGTGACCTAAATAATATTTCTTGAAAGTTGCTCTGACTCCCTGGTCCATAGGTTGGATGAGTGGACATAGTATTTGGTGGCAAATGCACTACTTTGACATTGGGATGAAAGTTGCCCATGAATGGGGGTATGGCCCAGAGCACTGTTGAGCAGCAAAAAGAATGTTGAACGAGATGTCCTTCTCCAAGCAATATTTCTCTACCTGTGGGATAAAGTGGTGGAAAAAGTCAGTCGGGGAAAATGGCCTGTGTAACCCAGGCTTTGGAGTTACTCTTCCACACAACAGGAAGAGAGCCCTTGGCTATATTTTTAAGGGCTCTTGGGTTCTCTGAATGATAACTAAGAGAGGCTTTAGCTTCATATCACCAGAAGCATTGTCACCAAACAACAGCCTGGCATCAACTTTTCCTCCTTACTGATATAACTTTGATCTGGCATCCTCTTCCAGTACAGTTTTGTCTCACCCACATTAAAAACCTGCTTAGAATCCCACTGCTGGACCTATACCCTGAGGAAACCAGAATTGAAAAGGATGCATGTACTCCAGTGTTCATTGCACCACTGTTTACAATATCTTGATAAAAGTGAAAGAGGAGACTGAAAAAGTTGACTTAAAGCTCAACATTCAGAAAAGGAAGATCATGGCATCCGGTCCCATCACTTCATGGCAAATAGATGGGGAAACAGTGGCAGACTTTATTTTTTGGGCTCCAAAATCACTGCAGATGGTGACTGCAGCCATGAAATTAAAAGATGCTTACTCTTTGGAAGAAAAGTTATGACTAACCTAGATAGCATATTGAAAAGCAGAGACATTACTTTGCCAGCAAAGGTCCATCTAGTCAAGGCTATGGTTTTTCCTGTGGTCATGTATGGATGTGAGAGTTGGACTGTGAAGAAGGCTGAGCACTGAAGAACTGATGCTTTTGAAGTGTGGTGTTGGAGAAGACTCTTGAGAGTCCCTTGGACTGCAAGGAGATCCAACCAGTCCGTTCTAAAGGAGATCAGCCCTGGGTGTTCTTTGGAAGGAATGATGCTGAAGCTGAAACTCCAGTACTTTGGCCACCTCATGTGAAGAGTTGACTCATTGGAAAAGACTCTGATGCTGGGAGGGATTGGGGGCAGGAGGAGAAGGGGATGACAGAGGATGAGATGGCTGAATGGCATCAACAACTCGATGGACGTGAGTCTGAGTGAACTCCGGGAGTTGGTGATGGACAGGGAGGCCTGGCATGCTGCGATTCATGGGGTCGCAAAGAGTCAGACATGACTGAGTGACTGAACTGAACTGAGGACATGGAAGCAACCTAGATGTCCATTGACAGATGAATGGATAAGGAAGTTGTGGTACATATACACAATGGAATATTACTCAGCTTATAGAAAGAAATGCATTTGAGTCAGTTCTAATGAATTGGATGAACCTGGAGCCTATTATACAGAGTGAAGTAAGTCAGAAAGACAAATACTGTATATTAACAAATACATATAGAATTTAGAAAGATAGCACTGATGATCCGACAGGCAGGACAGCAAAGGAGACACAGACATAGAGAACAGAATTTTGGACTCAGTAGGATAAGGCAAGGGTGGGATGATTTGAGAGAATAGCATTGAAACATGTGCATTACCATATGTAAAATAGAGGACCAGTGCAAGTTCAATGCCTGAAGCAGGGCACCCAAAGCTGGTGCTCTGTGACAACCCAGAGGGATAGGGTAGGGAAGGCAGTGGGAGGGGGTTCAGGATGTAGGTGACACATATATACCTATGGCCAATTCATGTTGCTGTATGGCAAAAATCATCACATTACTGTAAAATAATTATCTTCCAATTAAAATAAATTAATTAATTTAAAAAAACCTGCTCAAGGAAATATGCACCTTCATAAATAATTTCTCACTGTTTCAGGAAATTCCAGGGCAGCTACCATATCTGCATTTACTGCCTCACCACTTACTTTTATGTTACAAAGGCTGACTCTGGCCTTGAACCAATGAAACCAGCCATGGCTGGCATTAAAAGATGCACCCTCTGATTCTTCACTATTTCTTCTTCAAGTCTTCATTAAGGCTTTTAGTTTTCTCTGAATCAGCATTAAGCTGACCAGGACTTAACACTGATGCTGATCCTGCATCCACACACTGAGAAATTTCTCCACCTCCTCTATCACTTTCTCATGCTTCTTCAATATGAATGTCGACGTTATTGGCATAGCAGACTTCAAATGTTCCATGATCTGGTCCTTGTTCTTTAGAATCATGCTGATGGTTGAACAATTCATGTTATAAGAATAAGCGATGTCTATCATCTTTTTGCCTCGCTCCACTCTTTCAGTTATTTTCACTTTTGTTTCCATTGTCATTGCTTGGCACTTCTTAGCAGTACCAGCTACATCACCACTGCTTTCACACTTGCTTCTGGACATCCTGGGCCTAAACTAAAGATACTATACTACTATGCCCTACACAGGAAAAGAATCAGACATGACTGAGCAACTGAGCACACAGTACTCTAAACAGTGCTGCACAGTAAAGTACACAAAAGCACAACCACAGGTAGAAGATGTTGTGACAATGTACACCAGACACCTGAACTAACTTACGGTGATTGGACATGTGAAGGCATGTTAGCATCTTTGAAAGTTTGCAATTTGAAGGTTCATATGTAGAGGGCTACCCACTCCAGTGTTCTTGCCTGGAGAATCCCAGGGACGGGGAAGCCTGGTGGGCTGCTGTCTATGGGGTCACACAGAGTCGAACACAACTGAAGCGACTTAGCAGCAGTAGCAGCAGTATGTAGAGGGCTTACTGTATAGCATATTTCATATACATATATTTTACAGATTGAACCCTCTTGATTACCTTTTGCTGAGACATGCTAAAGACCCAAGCATATTCAGTGAAAATCAAAGATATGAAACATCAGAGGAAATGCATCAAAGATACATTGTGCAAAGATTGCTGCATAGGTTCCAATTGCACTGTGTTCACAGCAGTTTTGCACAGTGCATTGAGCTGTGTATTGCCAATGGGGAATAAATATTGAACATATCATGCATTGTAATGTAATTATTATGAGTATTTACCCATGTCTCTGAATTTTATTGCACTCTGTACAAATTAGTAATTTGTAAATTTAACATCATCCCAATAAAAATATAAACAGTTAATTGTTTAATTAGGCAATCTAATTATAACTTCATATGGAGGACTTCCCTGGTAGTTCAGTGGTTAAGAATCTACCTGCCAATGGAGGGGACACAGGTTCGATCTCTCATCCAGGAAGATATCATATACTGTGGGGCCACTAAGCCATGCACCACAACTGCTGAGCCCACGCATGATAACTACTGAAGCCTGCAAGCCTAGAGCTGAAGCTCCACAACAAGGGAAGTCACTGCAATGAGAAACCTTCACATCACCACGAACAGTAGCCTCTGATCGTTTCAACTAGTGAAAGTCTATGTGTAGCAACAAAGACCCAGTGCAGTCAAAATAAAAATAAAATAAGCTCATATGGAAAAATAAATAAGCAAAAATAAGCAGGAAATTCTAATAAAGAAGAATAGTGAAAGTTTTCAGTTCAGTTCAGTTCAGTTCAGTCACTCAGTCATGTCCGACTCTTTGCGACCCCATGAATCGCACGCAGCACGCCAGGCCTCCCTGTCCATCACCATCTCCCGGAGTTCACCCAAACTCACATCCGTCGTCGGTGATGCCATCCAGCCATCTCACCCACTGTTGTCCTCTTTTCCTCCTGCCCCCAATCCCTCCCAGCATCAGAGTCTATTCCAATGAGTCAACTCTTCACATGAGGTGGCCAAAGTACTGGAGTTTCAGCTTTAGCATCATTCGTCTTACCAGATATTAAAACATTTTAAACTTTCAATAGTTTTAAACAAAGGGTACTGCCACACAAATAGACATACATACCAATTTAAAAACAGAAAGTTCATCAGTTTGGTTCAGTCACTCAGTCATGTCAGACTCTTGGTGACCCCATGGTCTGCAACACACCAGGCTTCTCTGTCCATCACCAACTCCCAGAGCTTGCTCAAACTCATGTCCATCGATTTGGTGATGCCATCCAATCACCTCATCCTCTGTCCTGCCTTCATCTTTTCCAGCATAGGGTCTTTTCTAATGAGTGAGTTCTTTGCATCAGGTGGCCAAAGGATTGGATCTTCAGCCTCAGCATCAGTCTTTCCAATGATTATTCAGGATTGATTTCCTTGAGGATTAGACTGGTTTGATCTCTTTGCAGTCCAAGGGACTCTCAAGAGTCTTCTCCATCACCAAAGTTCAAAAGCATCAATTCTTCTGCGCTCAGCTTTCTTTATAGTCCAAATCTCACATCCATACAAGACTACTGGAAAAACCAGAGCTTTGACTATATAGGCCTTGTCGGCAAAGCAGTGTCTGTACCTTTTAAAAAACTGTCTAGGTTGGTTATAGCTTTTTTCCCAAGGAGCAAGCATCTAAATTTCATGGCTGCAGTCATCATCTGCAGTGATATTGGAGCCCAAGAAAATAAAGTCTGTCACTGTTTCCACTGTTTCTCCATCTATTTGCCGTGAAGTGATGGAACCAAATGTCATGATCTTAGTTGTTTGGATGTTGAGTTTTAAGTCAGTTTTTTCCCTCTCCTCTTTCACTTTCATCAAGAGGCTGTTTAGTTCCTCTTCACTTCCTGCCATAAGAGTGGTGACATCTGCATATCTGAGGTTCTTATATTTCTCCTTGCAATCTTGATTCCAGCCTGTGCTTCATCCAGCCTGACATTTCTCTTGGTGTACTCTGCATAGAAGTTAAATAGGCAGGGTGACAATATACAGTCTTGACGTACTCCTTTCTCAATTTGGAACCTGTTCGTTGTTCCACGTTCAGTTCTAACTGCTGCTTCTTGACCTGCATACAGATTTATCTGGAGATACGTAAGGTGGTCTGGTATTCCCATCTCTTGAAGAATTTTCCACAGTTTGTTGTGAGCCACAAAGTCAAAGACTTTAGCATAGTCAATGAAGCAGAAGTAGATGTTTTTCTGGAATTCTCTTCCTTTCTCTATGATCCAATGGATATTGGCAATTTGATCTCTGGTTCCTTTGCCTTTTCTAAATCCAGCTTGAACATCTGGAAGTTCTCAGTTCACATATATTGAACTCTGACTTGGAGAATTTTGAGCATTACTTTACTAGCATGTGAAATGAGTGCAATTGTGTAGTAGTTTGAATGTTCTTTAGCCTTGCCTTTCTTTGGGATTGGAATGAAAACTGACCTTTTCCAGTCCTGTGGCCACTTTTAAGTTTTCCATATTTGCTGGCATATTGAGAGCAGCACTTTCACATTTAGGATTTGAAATAGCTCCACTGAAATTCCATCACCTCCACTAGCTTTGTTCGTAGTGATGCTTTCTAATGCCCACTTGACCTGGCTCTAGGTAAGTGATCGCACCATCATGGTTATCTGGGTCATGAAGATCTTTTTGTATAATTCTTCTATGTATTCTTGCCACCTCTTAATCGTCTCTGCTTCTGTTAGGACCATACCATTTCTGTCCTTTATTGGGCACATCTTTACGTGAAATGTTCCCTTGGTATCTCTAATTTTCTTGAAGAGATCTCTAGTCTTTCCCATTCTATTGTTTTCCTCTATTACTTAGCACTGATCACTTTGGAAGGCTTTCTTATCTCTCCTTGCTATTCTTTGGAACTCTGCACTCAGATCGGTATATCTTTCCTTTTCTCCTTTGCCTTTTGCTTCTCTTCCATTCTCAGCTATTTGTAAGGCCTCCTCAGACAACCATTTTACCTTTTTGCATTTGTTTTTCTTGGAGATGGTTTTGATCACCACCTCCTGTACAATGTTACAAACCTCTCTCCATAGTTCTTCAGTGATTCTGTCTATCAGATCTAATCCCTTGAATCTATTTGTCACTTCCACTATATAATCGTAAGGGATTTGATTTAGGTCATACCTGAATAGTCTAGTGGTTTTCTCTATTTTCTTCAGTTTAAACCAGTAGGCCACTCAGGTATGACCTAAATCAAATCCCTTAGGATTATAAGTGACAAACAGACAGTTCATAAGTAGAAACAAAGAAATATTGAAATTTAGGATCTGATAAAAATGATATGTTAAATTAGTATAGAAAAGATAGACTATATATTAATAATTATGGTTGGGACCATCAGGTAGCCATCTGAAAAAGTAAAATAGTTTTATACTTAACACTGTACACCAGGGCAAACTGCAAATGAAAAAATGATTTGAACTTAAAAAGTTAAATAATAAAAGAGCACTAGAAGAAAACTTGGGAGAATCTCTTTATAACTTTGGAGTTTCAAGGAAAGCCTTTCTATGATTCAAGATCGAAATGCCATAGAAGACACCCTTGCATCTGATAAAACACCAACAACCCAATAGAGTATGGGGAAAATTCATTAACAGACAAATAACAGGAAAGAAAATATAAATAGCCCTCAAAGATTCTTGTCCTATCTTATATAAGAAATGCAAAATATAATTACTGAGATTTGTAATCACCCCCACAATTGAGAACACAGTTTATTAGCAATGTGTGGGAAATTATACACTCTCATACATTTCTTATGGGAATGCAAATTGATACTGCCCTAATAAAAGGCTATTTGTCTACATCTATTGAAACAAAAAGTACATTTTTCATTGAATCAGCAATCCAACTTCTCAGTGTTTACCAATATACCTGAACACATATAAAATAAAATATGTACAAGATCATTAATTTCATCTTTTTATAATAGCAAAAGATTGGAAACAATCCAAGTATCTATCAACAGGGTACTGATTAAATAAGTTAAGGATCAATCTCACAAGGGGATATTATGACATACAAAAGAACGAGGAAGATCTGTGTGCACTGATATGGAAAGATATTCAAGATAAGTGAAGAAAATAAAGGTGTCAAACAGAATGTGTAGTATGCTATATTATGTAAGAAGGAGATAAAATAAGAGTATATATTCATAGTTACATAGAGAAACTCTGGAAAATATATATCTATTGAGATTAACTGACTGGGGAAATAGGATGAATGGAAAAGATGGGAGAGAGGTAGGATCAAGAATTTTCACTTATTGTTGTTTGGGTTTTGAATCATATGAGTGTATTACTTACTCAAGAAATGGCAAACTACAATTACAGATAAATATAAAATTCAGATAATAATAACAAGATGAAAAAAAAAGTTTCTTCACTGGGTCAGTAAAGCAAGCTACAAACTTTGTCATGTTTCAAAGAACAGAAATACCAAATTATTTTGGATATGTTAAAACATTTTATAGTTAAATGTACACATTAAAAATTAAGAGCAGGGACTTCGCTGGTGGTCCAGGGGTTAATAATCTGCCTGCTAATGCAAGGGACACTAGTTAGACCCCTGGTCTGGGAAGATATCACATGCTTCAAGGCAACTAAGCCCATGTACCACAACTTCTGAAAGCTTGTAAGCCCTAGGGCCCGTGCTCTTCAACAAGAGAAGCCACCACAATGAGAAGCCCGTGTACCACAGCAGAGAGTAGCTCCAACTTGCCACTACCAGAGAAAGCCCATGCACAGCAACAAAGACCAAGCACAGCCAAAAATAAATAAACTTGTAAAAATTAAGGGCAGCTACTAAAAGAATATATACACATACAATAGTTTCTAAGCCATCACAGGAAACAAAAAGGAATACAGAAAGAGTTATCAATCCAATAGTAGGAAAACAGTAAAAAAAAAAAAAGTGGCAAAAAGAAAATACAAAACAAAACGGTGGAAACAACTCTGCACATACGACAATCATAATACACTTAAACAGGTATAATTAACCAATTAAAAATCAGGTTTTCAAAATGAATGAGACACACACAAGGCTATTTCTTACAGCATTATTTACAATATGAAAAGACTAGAAACAATCCAAATGGTCCATCAATAGAGGGCTGGTACACTTACAAAATGAAGTACTGTACTATAAAGCTTGAAAAAGAACTAAGAATATCTCTATATATTCTGATGGAGTGATCTATAAGACATAATATTCATTTTTTTAAAAAGCAAGATGGGAAAATGTGTACATAATATGATACCACTCACATAAGAAGGGAAGAGACAGATATACCTATACATATACTTCTTTATATAAAAGGGAAAGATAAACCACAAAATAAAGAAATTGTTCACCCAAAAGGAGTAGAAAGGATAGCATAAAGACACAGGGATTAAAACTAGACTTCTTTGAGTATACTACTCTGTTTCATAGATTTGACTTTGAAATCATGTAAATATGTTTGAAAATTGTGAAATTATTTTTTCTTAGAAAAAAGCAGCCCCTAAAAATCAAAAGCAAAATGAAACAAACGAATCTGTGTGTCCAAATGGTGACATAATAATAGAAAGGGACTTTAAAACACAGGAACATTAATGTATATCCCTAACAAGATGCATCTTAAGATAAAGACAAAAATATCTACAAAAGAGTCAAAAACTCTTTGTAAGCAATTGTATTTTTGGTGGTATGGTACTGGTATTGTTATTCTGAAACTGTGGCCTGTATGCTGTAGAATAAAACAAATTATTATATTATTGTTTTGAGAATGAAGATATTTATTGTGGGAGAAGGGAGATATAGATTATTGAGGAGCAGTAAAAATCCTCTAGTTCTGAATTTAAATTTGAAGGATCATAATGCTCAGGGCCCATATTTTTATTTCCAAATACTGTTGCACATCAAAAAGAATGAGACTTTTGAAAGGAATGGTTGATTTCTAGTTTGAGAAATAGGAAATATACAAGTAGAACCTCCAATACCTTGAATTGTCAGAAAATAAGGAGGTTATCACAGACCACTAGGGTTGTGTCAAAAGGACATGGGAACTAAAGATGGGACAATCTTAGCATCAGTAAGGATAATAACTGTAATGGATTAAAATATATCAAATGTTTTAATCCATGTTGTGGTTGTTCACTCACTAAGTTGTGTTTCACTCTTTGTGACCCCATGGACTGTAGCCCACCAGGCCCCTCTGTCCATGGGATTTCCCAGGCAAGAATACTGAAGTGGGTTGCCATTTCCTTTTCCAGGGATCTTCCCAGACCAAGGACTGAACCTGCATCTCCTGCATTGGCAGGCAGATTCTTTACCCCTGAGCCAACTGGGAAGCCCATTTAAATCCATATGTTTATGATAGTATGGAAAAAAGGTTACATTTGAAAAATGATAATAATAAACTATTTATTCTGAAACCTGATAAATAAAGGCATTTATCCTGCCTCTCCTATTCAAACTGTAACACTAGGTACCAAATGGTAGATGAGGGGAAGTTTCTTATTATAAAAGAATTTCAGCTAATAAATGAATATGGAATGATAGAATATCTCTATTTTGCAACTCTTAATGAATAAATGGATTTAACTATAGAGAAACAGCCAAACATTATGTGTCTCCTGATGGGAGAACTCCATGTGAGAGGTCTAGCCAAGAAAATTCAACTTAAATCTGATTAACCTCTAGACCTAATCTGTAGGAAATACAGAAGACAGAGAATATATTTTAAAAACACCATGGGAATGTAATCATGTAGAGAAACTCTACAAGACAACTAGATTTCTTCAACAAATCACAGGGAAAAAGGAGAGATAAGAGGGAAAAACCTATGTGCTTAAAAGAGAATCAAACACCTAAGAGACACATAAACCAAAAGCAATGCATGGACCTTATTTGGATCCTGATTCATTTTCTCTCTCCCTCTCTCTCTCTCTCTCTCTCTATGTCTCACACACACACACACACACACACACACACACATTTATGAAACAGTTGAGAATTTGAACAAAGAAAGGATATTTGATGATATTAAGGAGTTATAATTTTAAGTATAATAATGGTACTGTGGTTATATTGAATAAAGCCTTCATATCTTTTACAAGTATATAATATTTATGGAAGAAAGTAAATGAATCTGAGATTTGCTTCAGAATATTATGGGAGAAAAAGAAGATGGGAGTATATGTGACAGAAACAAGATTAACTATTAGGTGATAATTGTTGAATACAGATGGTGGGTTTTATTGTATTATACATTCCTTTATTGTAATGAAATGCTTTAAAATTTTGTCCATTAAGTCACAGAGGTATACAAAATTAAAGATACAATCAATCAATAAAGCTAAGAGCTGACTCTGGGAAAGAATAATAAAATGGACAAACTTCTGGGCCTACTCATTATACAAAAAAGACAGAAACACAAATAAAGTACATCAGGAGTGCAAAGAGAGTTATGATTCAGATTTAGAAGACTAAAAAGTCAAAAGCAAAGTTTCACACAACTTTCTACTAATAAGGTTTGACTCCCAAAAGATACTTGGCAATATCTGGAGAGTGGTTGTCACAACCTAGGTGGTGGTGTGAGGCAGGGGGTTGGGCAGGGGGAGCACTACTGACATCTAGAGGCCAGGAATGCTGCCAAGCATACAAAATGTAGAAGACAGCTCCCACAACCAAGAATCATCCAGCCCCAAGTGTCAACAGTGCCAAGAGAAACCCTGACTTGGATTAAATTGGCAAGCTTCTAGGAAAGTATTAATTATCAACACTGACTGAAGAAGAAATTGAAATCTTTTCATAAATCTACCTGTTTCCAAAAGTCACCAAGTCACCAAGTTCTGCCAGATGAGTTCTACCAAGACTTCAAGGAACACATTCTTTTCTTTCACATAAACAGTTTTAGAGAACAGAAAAGGTGGGAAATTACCAAATTCATTTCACAAACAAGCAAAATCTGGTTGCTGAAACCAAACAAGAACACTATAAAAATAAAAAATTATAGGCTGATATAATTTAAAAACAAAAGTGCAGAAATCCTAGAAATACATTAGTAAATTGAATCTAGTGCATATTATAAGAATAGTTTGTCATGACAAACTGTGGTTTACCTTATGAATAAAAATATGGATCATCAAAAAGAAATCTATTGATGTAATTCACACACCAACCAAGTAGAGGAATAAACCATATAACTTTTTCAATACATGCAGGAAAAGCAGCCAATTCATAAGAATATTAATGATAAAATTCTAGGAAACCAAAGAGAGAAAGAAATTATTTTAAAGGGATAAATGGTATCTTCCAGAAACCTACTGCAGATATACTTAATGGTGAAATATTAGAATCAGTCCATTAAAGTCAGGAACAAGAAATGATAACCACTATCCCCACTACTAAGCCCTAGTAAGGTCTCTTGAAGGAGATCGCCACTAGCTCCACACAGAGCCACTGGGTGGGTGATACACAAACTGGAGAACAATTATACAAAAGAAGTTCTCATGCTTTTGTTAAAATTCTAGGCCCCACAACAGACTTCCCAACCTGGGGATCTGACAAAGGGACTGAGTATCCCCAGGGAATCTGACTTTGAAGGTCAGCGGGATTTGCTTACAAAACTTTCACAGGACTGAGGAAACAGAGACTCTTGAAGGGCACTAACAAAACCTTGGGTGCACCAGGACCCTGGAGAAAGGAGCAGTGACCCCACAAGAGACTGAGCCAGACTTGCCTGTGAGTGTCCAGGAGTCTCCAGCAGAGGCATGGGTCAACAGTGGCCTGCCATGGAGTCAGGGGCACTGACTACAACAGTCTTGGGAGCCACAGCATGCTGGAATAAGTCCTTTTGAAGGAGGTTGCCATTAGTGCCATTACCCCACCATAGTTTAGCCTCAGGCCATACTATAGGGAGGGAGCACAGCCCACCCACCAGCAAAAAACTGGATTAAAGACTTACTGAGCATGGCCTTGTCAAACCAGAACAAGACCCAGTTTTCTCAACAGCCAATCCCTCCTATTAGGAAGTTTCCACAAGCCTCTTAAGCTCCTCCATCAGAGGGTAGACAGAATGAAAACCACAATCACAGAAAACTAAACAAACTGATCACATGAACCACAACCTTGTCTAATTCAATGAAACTATGGACCATGCCATGTAAGGCCACCCAAGATGGACAGGTTATGGTGTTCTAACAAAATGTGATCCACTAGAGAAGGGAATGGCAAACCACATCAGCATTCTTGCCTTGATAACTCCATGAACAAAATGAAAAGGCAAAACAAAAAATTATGACACTGAAAGATGAACCACCAGCACCACCAGATCAGTAGGTGTCCAATATGCTACTGGAGAAGAGCAGAGAAATAGCTCCAGAAGGAATGAAGAATCTGAGCCAAAGCAGAGTCAAAACCCATTTATGGCTGTGTCTGGTGGTGAAAGTAAAGTCCAATGCTATAAAGAACAAATCGCATAAGAAGCTGGAAAGTTAGGCCCATGAAACAAAGTAAATTGGAAGTGGTCAAAAAGGAGATGGCAAAAATGAACATTGACATTTTAGGAATCAGTGAACTAAAATGGCCAGGAATGAGCGAATTTACTTCAAATGACCATTATATCTACTACTTTTGGCAAGAATCCCTTAGAAGAAATGAAGTAACCCTCACAGTCAACAAAAGAGTCTGAAATGCAGTATTTGGGTGCAATCTCAAAAATGAAAGAATGATCTCTGTTCATTTCCAAGGCAAACCATTCAACATCACAGAATTCCAAGTCTATGCCCCAACCACTAATGCCAAAGAAGCAGAAGTTGAATGGTTCTATGAAGACCTACAAGACCTTCTAGAACTAACACCCCAAAATATGTCCTTTTCATCATAGGGGACTGGAATGCAAAAGTAGGAAGTCAAGAGATACCTGGAATAACAGGCAAGTTTTGCCTTGGAGTACAAAATGAAGCAGAGCAAAGGCTAACAGAGTTTTGCCAGGAGAATGTGCTGGTCATAGCAAACAGCCTCTTCCAACAAGAGAAGAGATGTCTCTACACTTGAACATCACTAGATGATCAATACAGAAATCAGATTGATTATATTCTTTGCAGCCAAAGATGGAGAAGCTCTATACAGTCAGTAAAAACAAGGCCAGGAGCTGACTGTGGCTCAGATCATGAGTTCCTAATTATGAAATTCAGACTTAAATTGAAGAAAGTAGGAAAACCACTAGGTTATTTGGGTATGAACTAAATCAAATCCCTTATTATTATACAGTGGAAGTGACAAGTAAATTCAAGGGATTAGATCTGGTGGAGTACCTGAAAAACTATGGACAGAGGTCTGTAACATTGTACAGGAGGCAGTGATCAAAACTATACCCAAGAAAAAGAAAGTCAAAATGGTTGTCTGAGGAGGCCTTACAAATAGCTGAGAATAAAATAGAATCAAAAGGCAAAGGAGAAAAGGAAAGATATATCGATCTGAGTGCAGCATTCCAAGAACAGCAGGAGAGATAAGAAAGCCTTTCTCAGTGAACAATGCAAATAAATAGAGGAAAACAATAGAATGAGAAAGACTAGAGATTTCTTCAAGAAAATTAGAGATACCAAGGGAACATTTCATGCAAAGATGGGCTCAATAAAGGACAGAAATGGTATGGACCTAATAGAAGCAGAGGAGATTAAGAAGAGGTGGCAAGAATACAGAAGAACTATATAAAAAAAATCTTAATGACCTGGATAACCACAATGGTGTGATCACTCACCTAAAGCCAGACATCCTGGAATGTGAAGTCAAGTGGGCCTTAGAAAGCATCACAACGAACAAAGCTAGTGGAGGTGACGGAATTTCAGCGGAGCTATTTCAAATCCTGAAAGATGATGTTGTGAAAGTGCTGCACTCAATATGCCAGCAAGTTTAGAAAACTCAGTGGTGGCCACAGGACTGGAAAAGGTCAGTTTTCATTCCAATCCCAAAGAAAAGCAATGCCAAAGAATGCTCAAACTACCACACAACTGCACTCATTTCACATGCTAGCAAAGTAATGCTCAAAATCCTTCAAGCTAGGCTTCAACAGTATGTGAACTGAGAACTTCCAGATGTACAAGCTGGATTTAGAAAAGACAGAGGAACCAGAGGCCAAATTGCCAACATCTGTTGGATCATAGAAAAAGCAATAGAACTCCAGAAAAACATCTACTTCTGCTTTATTGATTACATCAAAACCTTTGACTGTGTGGATCACAACAAACTGGAAAATTCTTCAAGAGATGGGAATACCAGACCACCTTACCTGCCTCTGGAGAAATCTGTATGCAGGTCAGGAATCAACAGTTAGAACTGGACATGGAACAACAGACTGGTTCCAAATTGGGAAAGGAGTACATCAAGGCTGTATATTGTCACCCTGCTTATTAAACTTATATGCAGAGTACATCATACAAAATGCCAGGCTGTATGAAGCACAAGCTGGAATCAAGATTGCTGGGAGAAATATCAATAACCTCAGATATGTAGAAAAGCTATGATCAACTTAGACAGCATATTAAAAAGCAGAGACATTACCTGCTGACAAAAGTCCATTGAGTCAAAGCTATGGTTTTTCCAGTAGTCATGTATGGATGTGAGAGTTGGACTGTGAAGAAAGCTGAGCACCGAAGAATTGATGCTTTTATTAAGGTTGGATATTGTCACCCTGCTTATTTACCTTATATGCAGGGTACATCATGCAAAATGTCAGGCTGGATGAAGCACAAGCTGGAATCAAGATTGCCGGGAGAAATATGAATAACCTTATATATGCAGATGACACTACCCTTATGGCAGAAAGTGAAGAGGAATTAAAGAGCCTCTTGATGAAAGTGAAAGAGGAGAGTGAAATATCTGGCTTAAAACTCAATATTCAGAAAACTAACATCATGGCATCTGGTCCCATCACTTTATGGCAAATAAACAGTGACAGATTTAATTTTCTTGGGCTCCAAAATCACTGCAGATGGTGACTGTAGCCATGAAATTAAAAGATACTTGCTTCTTGGAAGAAAATAAATGACAAACCTAGACAGCACATTGAAAACAAAGACATTACTTTGCCTCCAAAGTCCGTATAGTCAAAGCTCTGGTTTTTCCAGTACTCATGTACCAATGTGAGAACTGGAGAATAAAAGAGGCTGAGTGCTGAAGATTGGTGCCTTTGAACTGTGGTGCTGGAGAAGACTCTTGAGAGTCCCTTGGACTGCAAGGAGATCAAACCAGTCAATCCTCAAGGAAATCAACCCTGAATATTCACTGAAAGGACTGACACTGAAGCTCCAATACTTAGGCCACCTGATGGGAAGAATGGACTCACTGGAAAAGATCCTGATGCTGGGGAAGATTGAAGGCAGGAGGAGAAGGGAATGACAGAGGATGAGATGGTTGGATGGCATCACTGACTCAATGGACATGAGTTTGTAGACATTGCCGGGAGCCAGCATGGGAGATCCCACCCATGGCAAAGGTCATGTGGAAGAGAACTGTTAAGCAAGGCTTCAGGACTCGAGGGACTCCCTAGACTGCTCGAGCATCTACCCCAAAACCAGAATCTGTCTGTCTTACCATTTTGTTCCTTTCACCAGTCTCCTGACATTAACAGGGGGCTATCCCCAATCACCTTTCTCTGGAGAAAATCAACTTAGGGCTCTAGCTAATAAGTCTCCTGGACATGAGAGGAATATTTCAAATCAAACCCCCTCTGTTAGCATTCTAGCTTGCTTGGCAGGTTTATCCAGACTCTTGCAGCTACGCATATGATTATTCACAGCCTCCCAGCTGTGAGAGGCACGGAAAGCCTAAAACATAGAGCCTTTCAAAGAGTTAAAAGTTATTAGAGTAGTGCTGGTGTAGGATTTCATTATTGGGCCAATGCTTGTTGCTAAGTTCCCATATTTCTTATCCACTGTGCACCTGGGAGTGCATTAGTTAACATAGTTGAAATGTAAGAAAAACAAATCTAGCCTTGAAATTAACCACATCAGACCTTTGAGCTAATTGGTTCTTTCTTTGTTGTAACTCACTGCACCTTTGCCCTGTGAGAAATGTAACTCTGTTTAACATTTTCTGAGGCTGGCATAGATTAGAAATATAAAGAAAAAAACATTTCAAGGGAAAATAAGTTTTCTGGTTGTGCAGCCTTTATCAAAAGAGGGTCATAAAATGTTCACAGGCCTCCAAGGCCAGAAGATAATGTACACAATATTGTTTATGGGAAAGGTATACAGAAAAAATCTTGGTTTTGATAAAGACAAAACAGATGTAATGTTTGGGCTGACTCTGTATGACTTTGCATCTTTCATTTCCCTCTATGTACAAGTTAAGGTATAAAAGTCACTTTTGAAAATAAAAATAATGGGCCTCGCTCACCGAAGAAGCTTGGTCACCCCATGTTTGTCTTTTTTTTCTTTCTTTCTCTCTCTTACTCTCTTTTTCAGGCGGATTCCCTTGGAGCATAGAGGCTCCCTGAGTTCACTTATCTGCCCAGGTTTCTAAGACCTGAACGGGAAGACGTTCTGCACCTTCACTTCCTTGGGAGACCGGGAGGGCACCTGTTGCCTCCGTGAACAGGGCAAACTCCTTGTCTCGGGGTTTTATTGGCTTTCTAGTAAACCAAGGAATATCAGCCTCTTTCTCTCCTTTATTCCTCTCTCATTCATTCATTTATTCATTCGCCTACGCCATTTCTCCTTCAGGTTCCCCTGGATCCTGCAGGGGCTGGACCCCGGCAAGACATGAAAGCTAAATATTCTCAATATATTCATTCTCCCCAAATGAATCATAAATTCAGTACAATCTCAATAAGTCAGGATTTTTCTTAGAACCTGACCAGATTAAAGTTCTTAGGAAAGACTAAAGCTCAGGGACAGCCAAGGCAGTTCAATAGTGGTGAAGGAATAGAGAAATAGATTAACGAACAGACTAGTGATCCAGAAACAGACTCATGGGTACTTGACATAGCCTTTCAACTATGGAATACTCATTAAGTAGTATTAGTGCACTTGGCACTAACATTTAGGAAAACATTATAAAATTTCAATCTGAACCCATTTGTAAAAATAAATTATAGAGGAATTAAGAGAGCTATGGATCAAAAGCAAAATAATAACAAAAATTACAATACAATTAGGTATTACAAAAAACAATAATGTGTTGATGATCTTGAGGGCAGGAAAGTTTTATCAGCTTTTTAGTTCTGGCATAACAAATTACCACAAATGGGTGGTTTAAAACAACAGCAATTTATTCTCCTTGTTTGGAAGTCATAAGTCCAATATCAAGATCTCAGCAAAGTTGGTTTATTCTGGAATCTCTGAAGGAGGAACTGGTCTATGCTTCCCTTCTGGCTTCTTGCAGTCGCTAGAAATCCTTGGTAATCCTTGGTTTGTAAACGCATCATTTCCATCTCTGCCTCTGTCTTCACAAGGCCTTCTCCTCCCTATGTGTCTTCTTTTCTTAGAAGGACACGTGTCATTGGATTTAATGCTCAGTAGGAAATTTGAGCATGATCACATCTCCAGATCGTTAAATACATCTCCAAAGGCCCTTTATCCAAATAAATTCTCATTCACAAGTTCTGGGTAAACATATCTGTTGTTGGGCCAATATTTTAAGATAAAAAGGAAGACTATAAATTTGACTTCATTAAAACTAAAAGCTATATGAATAAAAAGATACCATAAATAATGTTAACAGATTACCCCTTATGGGAATACATGTGCCTTATCTCTTTTGGATTTCTTTTAAGTTAAAATACAGAATATGCAATTTTTTACAAAACAGCACAAATAGAGAAATGGCCAAGTATATGAATAGTTATTATCCAGATGAAATAAAATAAATAAACATAATATCACATAAATTAAATAAGCATAAAAAGATGTTCAATGACATTGCTACTCAGATAAATTGGACCTAAGGTAAGATACCATTACATCCATCTGATTGCCCAAAATTAAAATTTAATAATATCTTATATTGGTAAGGATGGGGGAAATGGAGGCTTTCATATACTACTGGTGGATGCAGATCATTTAAATGGCTTTTTAGTTATATCAAAATTTTAAATGCCTATTTCCAAAACACCTGCATGCATTCACAAGAAGACATACATGTACGTTCACTGAAGTATTGTTTTCAAGAACTCTAACCTGGAAGCAAACTGAATGTTCATCAACAGAGGAAGGCCTACATAAACCACAGTATATGAAGTAGAGCTCTATGTAATAACATAACTAGATCTTCATGACATAACTTTGGATGAATAAGGTATTCTGCACAACAGTATGTACAATACTGTATTAAAAGAATACACCAAAAACAATATTTTATATGCATTGCTGTGTGTATGTGTGTGTGTGTGTGTGTGTGTGTAAATCCATAGGGAAAAATCTGAAATGATACAAACCAAACCTATAACAGTGGTTACATTCAAGCAGGGAGATAAAGAGGACTGTGATTATGGGTAATAGACATGGAGAACCTTTTCTGTAATATTTAAATTTTTTCATGAAGAATGTGTTTATATCTTTTAAAAAATTTAAAGAGAGTGAATGGGAAACAATAGAAAGAAGGCAGTGTGTGAACCACTTTTTTTCCAGAAATTTAATAACAAAAGGTTTATTATTAATAATAAGAGAATAACAAAGCAACTGGAACATCTACCAGAGGGAAGATTAAAGTAGACAATTTACATAAAATGGAAAACATTTATAAAATGTGAAGTTGAAAAAAGTTTGGATTTTTGAAAATTAGTATGATTAAAACTTTCAGGTAATATAAGGGAGCAACAATAAAATATTCCCAGGAACTTGAAAATAAATGTTTTTCAAGCATTAAACTATAAGGATTTCCCTGGTGGTCCAGTGGCTAAGACTCTGCACTCTAAATAGAGAGGGACTGGGTTTGATCCCTGGTCAGGGAGCTAGATCCCACATGGTACCACTAAGAGCTAATGAAATTAAGTATATAAATAAATATTTTTAATGTACAGTGAATCAAATGGAAAAAATCACCTTCTAGAAACATGGCTTCCAGATAAGCAAGACTTGACTATAAATTGATTGGAAGAATATGGCAGTGAACCATGGAAGCACAGAAAAGGGAGAGTTAGCAAAGCCAGCATAGACCAGACTTGTTAATTATTAATCTTCATGTGCCTTAGTTTCTCCATCTCTAAAACCAGGTTAATCATAGTATTTACTTCATAGGGCTATTGTATAACACAAAATAGCACTTGTAAGGAGTGAGGCTTATACATTATGAAAGGGAGGGAATGTGGTGGTCAGGCTAATATGCACTGTCACTGTTCTATTAACAATTACGATCCTGATTTTAACACATCAGTCTCTTATGAGGTAATCAGCATGATCAGCCTCCTGAGTCTGACCTGTTCAGGGACACTGAGGAGATCAAGTTTCCCAGATGGAAAGGCCCACCCTGGAAAGCACCAAGGTAATGGCTGAAAGCACCAAGGTAAATGCCATTCAACAAGGCATCTTGGTAACCAGACAATTACCTTTCTTGGTTACACACTACCTTTGGCTTTTCTAATTTATTCATACTTCTGCAAAACTTGGTGGGGAGGGTGGTCTATGCAGAAAGAATAAAAAGACTAGAAAAGAATAAGCTAAATATTAACAGGTGGTTGTGTGAAGGAATTGTGGGTGATTTGTTTACTTTTCTATACTTTCCAAATTTTCTTTAGTGAACATATATTACTTTAATATTTTAAAAATATTTTTAAGGACTGATGAGATGAAGAAAAACAGAGGGCAGTAGCTTTTGAAGCGACAGATCAAGAGTAAGATGTCAGGGAGTTAGGACCAGACCAGGGCAGTAGGAACTACCTATTCTTTCTTCCAAAATGAAATAGCTCTCCCTGGAAAGACTTTTTCTTCCCACGTGTACCTGAGCTCAACTGGAATTCCATCACCTCCACTAGTTTTGTTCGTAGTGCTGCTTTCTAAGGCCCACTTGACTTCACATTCCAGGATGTCTGGCTCTAGATGAGTGATGACATATTTCAAATCCTGAAAGATGATGTGAAAGTGCTGCACTCAATATGCCAGCAAATTTGGAAAACTCAGCAGTGGCCACAGGACTGGAAAAGGTTAGTTTTCATTCCAATCCCAAAGAAAGGCAATGCCAAAGAATGCTCAAACTACCACACAATGGCACTCATCTCACATGCTAGTAAAGTAATGCTCAAAATTCTCCAAGCCAGGCTTCAGCAATACATGAACCATGAACTTCCTGATGTTCAAGCTGGTTTTAGAAAAGGCAGAGGAACCAGAGATCAAATTACCAACATCTGCTGGATCATGGAAAAAGCAAGAGAGTTCCAGAAAAACACCTATTTCTGCTTTATTGACTATGCCAAAGCCTTTGACTGTGTGGATCACAATAAACTGTGGAAAATTCTGAGAGAGATGGGAATACCAGACCATCTGACCTGCCTCTTGAGAAATCTGTATACAGGTCAGGAAGCAACAGTTAGAACTGGACATGGAACAACACACTGGTTCCAAATAGGCAAAGGAGTACATCAAGGCTGTATATTGTCACCCTGCTTATTTAACTTCTATGCAGAGTACATCATGAGAAACGCTGGACTGGAAGAAACACAAGCTGGAATCAAGATTGCTGGGAGAAATATCAATAACCTCAGATATGCAGATGACACCACCCTTATGGCAGAAAGTGAAGAGGAGCTAAAAAGCCNTGCCTCTTGAGAAATCTGTATACAGGTCAGGAAGCAACAGTTAGAACTAGACATGGAACAACAGACTGGTTCCAAATAGGAAAAGGAGGACGTCAAGGCTGTATATTGTCACCCTATTTATTTAACTTATATGCAGAGTACATCATGAGAAATGCTGGACTGGAAGAAACACAAGCTGGAATCAAGATTGCCATGAGAATATCAATAACCTCAGATATGCAGATGACACCACCCTTATGGCAGAAAGTGAAGAGGAGCTAAAAAGCCCCTTGATGAAAGTGAAAGAGGAGAGTGAAAAAGTTGGCTTAAAGCTCAACATTCAGAAAACAAAGATCATGGCATCTGGTCCCATCACTTCATGGCAACTAGATGGGAAACAGTGGAAACAGTGTCAGACTTTATTTTTCTGGGCTCCAAAATCACTGCAGATGGTGATTGCAGCCATGAAACTAAAAGACGCTTACTCCTTGGAAGAAAAGTTGTGACCAACCTAGATAGTGTATTCAAAAGCAGAGGCATTACTTTGCCGACTAAGGTCCGTCTAGTCAAGGCTGTGGTTTTTCCTGTGGTCATGTATGGATGTGAGAGTTGGACTGTGAAGAAGGCTGAGCGCTGAAGAATTGATGCTTTTGAACTGTGGTGTTGGAGAAGACTCTTGAGAGTCCCTTGGACTGCAAGGAGATCCAACCAGTCCATTCTGAAGGAGATCAACCTTGGGATTTCTTTGGAAGGAATGATGCTAAAGCTGAAACTCCAGTACTTTGGTATCTCATGGGAAGAGTTGACTCATTGGAAAAGACCCTGATGCTGGGAGGGATTGGGGGCAGGAGGAGAAGGGGACGACCGAGGATGAGATGGCTGGATGGCATCACTGACTCGATGGGCGTGAGTCTGAGTGAACTCCGGGAGTTGGTGATGGACAGGGAGGCCTGGCATGCTGCGATTCATGGAGTCATAAAGAATCAGACACGACTGAGCGACTGAAATGAACTGAACTGAACTGGATTGATGATAAACTTTTGCATTAATAATCTTCAGTCTAAAGCTGAACAATTTAACCAAAGATTTCTGTGTGTTCAGTGTCTCTGGACTTCTTGGTTTTCATATTTTGTGCAAACACAGATGCTTCAGACGTAAAGTCTTACCTGATTGTCCGATAGTAGACTATTGGATTGGACATGATAGATACTGGAACAAATATGCAAGAGCAAAAACATGCAACAATTAATAGGGAATTTTTAGACACCTATACAGAAATAGTAACACACATATATTGTGAGGGATTATGGCTAGTGCAGGTCTGTACCTCAGCCAGTATCAACTCAGTGGCGAAATCCATAGAGTCTTCCAGTTTCTTTGCTATGAAAATACCGTGTCTTTTTTTTTTTTTCCATCAGAATTTCTATTTCATCTTTCAAATCTTTGCTGGAAAAATCACAGGAAATATTACCTACTTGTACACAGATAAGACATCTAGATAAACAAATTCAATTGGCATTTAAAATTTGCTTAATTGAAGTCATTAGTGTTTATGAATAACTGAGTTTATACTTAATTCTTTGCAAATATCCTTAAATCATATATGTTATATAAAGTTAAGGAACCAGAGGTAGCCAATATATCTCAGCACTGCTAGTAAAACCAAGATTGTAATCTGTGGTTAAGGGTTGAAAACTGGTACCAAAATGCTAAATCTAGTTATGTTTTCTGATATTTGATTGAGCCAGCACTGTACTTAAATTAAACATCAGATCCCAAAGCTAGTGAATGCCATTGGTAGGAGCATGCATACCCCAGTCTGCCATAGGCCCTTCCATTTTCTTTATCTCATATCCACTTAGGCCACTTTTATCTGCAAACCCCAAAGATGATTAAATTTGACTTCTACACAGGAATTATTCCTCTTGATATTTACGTCATACCCTGAAGTTTCTGCTTCATAGTAACACTGACTAAATAGTTGTTGAGTGAATGACTAGTTGGCTTCTGCATTTTGAGAGTGTGGTAAATGGTGAAACACCTTGGAGAAGAGTCACGGTTCTGGTCCAGATTGTTGTCCTCCCATAACCCACTTTTGGTCTCTGAGGTGTATGTCTCTTTTAAAGTGAAGAGATCAGACTAGATGAACATTAAGGCCATCTTGAGATCTCTATTCTGCTAGTCTTGTCTTTAAGTATATGCATTCATGTATAATTGCATTGTTCCCCAGTTTCAGGGAATACTATTCTGTATTAGGTTAAATGTACAATAAATCTTTCTTTCAAATTCTTGTTGACACATTTGCCTACACATTTAAGTACTCAATTGACCTAAGTAGCCTCTATGTTTACTCCAGTTTAGCAGAAGTAAGGGAATATTCTTTAATATTCCTCCTATTTTTAAAGTTTTCTTCTATTTTTCTTTTTGGTTTCTCAGGGAAGATGTTTAAACATTGAGTGATATTCTTCAGGAGAGTAATTTAATGTGTCATTCCAAATAAGGATGTTTACTATTGTGTATGTCTGTGAGTATGCTTACAGGCACACATTCACACATCATTCCAAATATATAGCAAGGATATATTCACATTCATTTATTCATCTACCCAGCCATTTGTTCAGCAAATATTTGTTGAGTGTCTCCTATATTCACTCAATGGTGGTCTAGAATGTTCATAACATTACTTACCTAAACAGTGGTCCCCAAATGTCTGGGATATATTGGAATGCCCTTAGACTTTGAATTCATAGAGAATGTCTTGATAGAGTTGAATCCATTTCTAAGTATCTTCTTCCTCCCTGTGCCAGAATCAGGGGCCTGTGAATATCTATTGGGATTCCTCCTGTTCAGGTTAGAAGTTTCTCCTAATTAAATGTATGCATTAGAACTTGTATGTCATTAAAAAAAAAACAAAAAAATTTTTGTTTTTGTTTTTTTTTAAAAAGGAAAATTGAGTTTAGTGATAGTTTTCAGAAAATACAAACTCTCTGACTTACAATCTTATAAGAATGCATCTATTGGAACTCTGAATGTATTTCGTACAAGATAATTGTGGCTAGGTTCCTAGTCTAGGCCACAAATACCTTCAATGTATTCTGAGACTGAAAAAACCTTACACTTAACAAAGTAAAAAGTACAAAATGATACTTTTGTAATGCTGGGAATTCAAAGAGGGAAAAACATAAAATTGGGTATCTAGGGATGGAAGTAGATGTCCCAGAATCCTTTCCATAAATATATGTTTTTTAAAAGTGTTGGCATGATTAAGACAAGTACTCTATGATCTCACTTATATATTGGATCTTAAAAAAAAACCCCAAAATCCCAAGCTGTTTGTTAAAAGAAGAGATTGGTGATTGCCGTGGATGCTGCCTGTAGTTTGGGTGTGAAATGGATGAAGGGGGTCAAAGGTACAAACTTCCTTTCAGTTATATGATTGATAGGTCATGGAGATGTAATATACAGCATGGTGATTACAGTTAACATGCTGTTTGCATATTTAAAAGTTGTTAAGAGAGTAAATCTTAAAAGTGCTCATTCAAGGAAAAAAATTTATAACTGTTTGATGAAAGATGTTAACTAGATTGTGATGAATATTTCTCAGTATATTCATATTTTGAATCATTCTGTACACCTGAAAGTAACATAATGTTATGTGTCAATTACAATAAAAGTATTGGTATTATTGAAAAGGCATGAGGGGATGGAGATTAAAAAATTTCTCTAGGCCTTTAGTGCTTTAGATCAGAGAAGATATTACCTAGTTCACTACCCATTGGCAAATTTATATAGAGAGAGAATGTTGCTGAGCTAATTTCAAAGAAGACAAAGAAAACTGTTATACATTCTCATGCAGTAAGTTTCTGTGGGCCTGCTGACCATAGTGAAGCTAAATTAATGTAGCTGTGGTTCAATATGATTTTCGGACCACCACACAGTCTGACCACAGTGAAGAGATGAATCACTGACCTTGATTCAAGTCACAATAAGCTCTGGTTGAAGCAAAGAGAAGTGTTTAAAGGACCATGTGTCCAAATCATCCACCTGCTACTCATCGACCACTTGAGAACATGTAAGAGCAACATGAAACTGACTTTCTGGACACTAATATTACTGAATTTCAAAATGTGCAAACACGATGAAGTTAACTCTTCAAACAAGCTTAGGAACTTAAGGCACTGGAGAATTTAAGATACTCTGGACATCTGAGAAAGATATGAACAGAGGGATGGAGAGATAACATGTTTACTGCCTACTATGTGTCATGCTCTGAGTTGATTGCCCTACATAGAGGATCTAATTAACCTATATACCACCATGGAAAGTAGGCTATAATTTGTTTTAAAGAACTTCCAAAGACAATTTGGTACCAAGTGGTAGAGATAGGATACAAACCAGGCCTGTCTACTTCTAGATTTCCTGGGCTTTCCTCTGGTTGTTAGAAGTGGCTCATTTAGTGGCTGGCTACTCATACTCTTAAAACCCAATGACTATCCAATAGGCCATTGGGCATCTGTACAGTCTTCTGCTAGGGTAATCTGAGACCAAAGCAAACCTGATAATGACAATTTTCAGTTCAGTTCAGTCGCTCAGTCGTGTCCAACTCTTTGCGACCCCATGAATCGCAGCATTCCAGGCCTTCCTGTCCATCACCAACTCCCGGAGTTCACTCAGACTCACGGCCATCAGTGATGCCATCTAGCCATCTCATCCTCTGTTGTCCCCTTCTCCTCCTGCCCCCAATCCCTCCTAGCATCAGGGTCTTTTCCAATGAGTCAACTCTTCGCATGAGGTGGCCAAAGTACTGGAGCTTCAGTTTTAGCATCATTCCTTCCAAAGAAATCCCAGGGCTGATCTCCTTCAGAATGGACTGGTTGGATCTCCTTGCAGTCCAAGGGACTCTCAAGAGTCTTCTCCAACACCACAGTTCAAAACCATCAATTCTTTGAACACTCAGCCTTCTTCACAGTCCAACTCTCACATCCATACATGACCACAGGAAAAACCATAGCCTTGACTAGACGGACCTTAGTCGGCAAAGTAATGTCTCTGCTTTTGAATATACTATCTAGGTTGGTCATAACTTTAGTGATGCCATCCAGCCATCTCATCCTCGGTCGTCCCTTTCTCCTCCTGCCCCCAATCCCTCCCAGCATCAGGGTCTTTTCCAATGAGTCAACTCTTCGCATAAGGTGCCCAAAGTACTGGAGCTTCAGTTTTAGCATCATTCCTTCCAAAGAAATCCCAGGGCTGATCTCCTTCAGAATGGACTGGTTGGATCTCCTTGCAGTCCAAGGGACTCTCAAGAGTCTTCTCCAACACCACAGTTCAAAACCATCAATTCTTTGAACACTCAGCCTTCTTCACAGTCCAACTCTCACATCCATACATGACCACAGGAAAAACCATAGCCTTGACTAGACGGACCTTAGTCGGCAAAGTAATGTCTCTGCTTTTGAATATACTATCTAGGTTGGTCATAACTTTTCTTCCAAGGAGTAAGCGTCTTTTAATTTCATGGCTGCAGTCACCATCTGCAGTGATTTTGGAGCCCCCAAAAATAAAGTCTGACACTGTTTCCACTGTTTCCCCATCTATTTCAGGATCCCCCAAAATATAAGATACATAAATAAACAAATGAGACATCTTATAAAAATTCATCATGAAAAAATTTTGTGAGTACTGTCATTTCCTACAAGTTGAATTGAGTAAAATTCATTCAGAAGCAGCACAACAATAAAGTGATTTGGTTTTCATTTCTTCAGACATGCATAGATAATTCTGACAAATAATAATGATAGCTTCAGCCAACCCTTCTCTTCAACTCGAAACACATTTCAGTGTTCTAGGTCCAGAGATGGGGCTCTCAACCTCCGAGGTGAAAAGCACCCCTGGGCCAAAGGCTACCTTTTCCTCTGTGGTCTGGTCACACAGGCCTGAAGTGCTATAAGAAGTGCTTCATCAGCATCTTAGTCAACAGATCTCTGTGGTTTTGGAGACAAGAAAACTTACAAAGAGGCCAGCAATGGCTAAGACCCAACACCAATCAGTCTTATCAATAATTATTCCAAAATGTGGTACTTACACAGACTTCTCTGGTTCCTGCATAGCCAAGAAAGCATAAAGAAGATGTCTGGTTTGAGAAGGAGAGCTTGCCTGGATTTTAACCACAAGGGTGCTTTCTAGAAAAACAGAAAAAGCTCAGAGTATGTGAGCAAAAATATGAGTTCAAGAAGGATATGCTGATGAGAGAAGATCCCTATAGACTCTCCTAGCATCTTGGACTCTTAGCAGGACAAGGTTCTGCTTTCAGTGGATGTTTCAGCCACATGAATGTCATCAAATAAATCAATGCCAATTTATCCTACTTGTTTATCAGAGATATTTATAGTTTTCAAGTTTGTGTTAGGGACACAGCTTAGAATTTCATATCCTTCTCCTAGGCTGAGCCTTCAACACCTTCTGTTTTCCAGACCATGAGAAATAAGAAATAATTAAAACTGTTATGGCCTCACTTCTGGCACCTGGCATGACAAAAAGCCTTCCCATTCTGTTGTTTATATTTCAGTCCAGTGTGTAGAATTCATCTTGGAATCTTCAATGCCTTGTCTTCTGTCTTGTGCAGTCAGCTCTTTAATGGGTATTTTTGAATTAAATTGAATACCAGAGAAAATGTAACTATTTATTTTTTCAGATTATACACATGGGAAGGGAAGAGACATAAGCAGATGCAGAATCTGTGGTTCGTAGAAATGAAGTTTGCCCAACACCATACAGCCAGTGTGGCTGGCAGCCTCTAGGCTGCAGCCCACTCCTATCTGACCTCAGGGCCATGTCCTTTCCTATTGGTTCACTGGGTCCCTCAGGCCCATGGAGAATTTAACAAGGACCTTGTGAGCAGGGGGAAATACATATAACTCTGTATGGATTATGCAGGTTCTTAGCCACACAGTCTGCATCCATAAGTTAACAAAGAGCTGTACAATGCATTTTACTTTACTCCGTCTATGAATCAAGGCTAGTGGGGAACCAAGAAGAAGGGACTTCTCAAATAGGTAGCTGTCAATCCTTAGGAGAGATGTGTGTGGCAAGAAAAGTACCTTGAGAGTCCCTATCCGAAGGGGATCCAGGCAAGAGGCTGTGACTAAAGTCCTCAGAGCATATGGGGCTCCCATTCTGATGTCAGTCAGACAGGGGTCCTATGACTCTTGTAAGGAATAATTAAAGAGCAGGGGAGAGGAGGTGAGGAGACTGGAGAATAAAAAGGGAGGGCTTATCACTTGTTTGCTTGTCCACATGTAGTTGATCAGGGAGCAGGTGTGACAGCTCAGCTGGTGTGGGTGAGAGTGAAAACCATGCCTTGTTCTTATGCCCATGATGTTCTTCCCTCAGATCTGCAGGGGGTTCAGAGCTACACTTCATCTGGGACTTTGTTCAGATGTCCATTCCAAATCAGAGGGTCAGAGGCCTTTCTGACCACCTTCCTTCTCCAGAGTAGTCTTGGCCTCTCTCCAACCACCCCATTCACTTTATAGCCCTTTGCCCTACTTTTTTTTTCAAGGCACTTATTTTTGCCTAAAATATTACTAGATAGTTACTTGTTTACTGTCCATATGTCCACTGGGATGTAAACTCTTGGAAGGCAAGGACTTTATCTAGTTCACTACTCTAACCATAGAACCTAAGCCTGCCATAAAATAGGCAATCAATAAATATTAGTTGAAAGAATATATGAATCAGTGAACACTGTTAGAAATCAAATCAGGAGAAATTACATTAAGCTGACAACAGCAGGATGGAATGAATCCACATGACTGATATTTGTTCTTTTGTTGGTGGTAGAGTTGCATATGTGTGTTTAATGATTTTTTTCTGTAGTGTAGTGAGGAAAGCATCTTCTTAAGTGAAATATCTTTCCAGTGTTGTTATAAATGTTAAATCACAAACTTTATGTGAAGCAACTTTTTATACTGCTTTCACATAGTAGATACTAATTTAATGATAGTTATCATTTCCAGCAGCAGCATCAGTACCCTTATCATCATATAGATAGAGTCAAAGTTTTCATACTTAGTGACTTTGAGGGAGAGGTGGGTTTGTCCATTTATGTGTTGTGTGTGTGTGTGTGTGTGTGTGTGTGGCGCGCGCATGTGTGTTGAGTATGGAGAGATAGAATGTTTCTTTGTGTATGTATGTGTATATACACATATATGCGTGTATGTGTGTGTATATATATATCTATATTTTGGTCAAAAGAATGGCCAAAAGGTGTATAATGGTTAAATACATAGGTTTGGTGATTAGATGTATTTATGACCAAATGAAATGATTGGAAACTTAAGTTTCTAATCTGAAATATAATAGATATGTTTGGGTAGAATCATCTTATTTCCTACAGCAATGAGAAGAGATACACAAGAAATAGAAAATGGCCCCCACTATGAATTTTTATGATCTTATAAGTGAGGAAGGCAGACATACCAGGAAAACACTTTAGGAATACTTGGAAAAATTTAAAGAAGAGCGGTGTACAAAAGAGAGTATCTTTCCATGAGTTCATTATCCTTCTCATGCACTGTTTAGCAAAGGGCTGAATGTCAAGTCATGAGAATGAAAAAGTCAGTACCATCCAAGGGGATCCCCAGGAAGAGCATGTTAGAGGTGTCCAGCATGATGCGCCGCATGAGGGTCAACACGTCCACATAGCCCAAGTCATTGCGGACCTCCTCCAACCTGTCCAGATGCTTGGTGATGGAATCAGCACAGATGGTCACTATGCGCACCAGGCCAGGGCCGGACAAAGCTGAAGGGGACAAGATCAGAGTGAGCTACCTCCAACTCCAGGGCACACAAGCAATCAGGCAATTTTGGCTTTTTATGTTCGGAGCTTAACTGACCACAGATTTTCATTAAATGAGTGGAAATTTTCATCTTTAAATTTTCTTCTATATTCTACTAATTGTCTAGTATCCAGTATCAGTTCAGTTCAGTCGTTCAGTCATGTCCAACTCTCTGTGACCCCATGAATCGCAGCATGCCAGGCCTCCCTGTCCTTCACAATCTCCCGGAGTTCACTCAGATTCATGCCATCGAGTCAGTGATGCCATCCAGCCATCTCATCCTCTGTCATCCCCTTCTCCTCCTGCCCCCAATCCCTCCCAGATGTCAATGTATAGCAAAACGAATACAGTATTGTAAAGCAAAACAAACTGAAAAATAAAAATTAATTTAAAAAAATAAAAAGAAAACTTTTCAAAGACATAAAAATTAATTTTAATAAATATTTTATACTTGTATTACTTGATTTATATTTTGTATTATTGATTTATATTTTAATGCAAACATATTTAAATTTTTTACTCTTTGAATTACTTGTTCAATACCAATACTATTATTGATAATCTTGATTAAAATATCTTAAGTAATTTTGCTAAAATGAAAGAAAATAAATTATATAGAGTACATAGATATTGAATCATATTTATTTTTATTATCAATCCAAATATTAGTGTATCACCAGAATGCTGTGACATGTGCAATAATAATTCCAGTTTTTATATTTTTCCAAGTTTCAGTTACATAAGAAATATAACTTTATTCATGTTTTTCTATTTCATGTTAATCATCAAATAGGGACAGAATATATTTTAGTTAATAGCTTGTGATTTATAACTTTTAAATATTAAGACACATTGCATGGAGGTTCCATTTGAATTAATTCCCTGAGCTCCACAAATGTTATGAGAGGGGCTGTATGCAATATTACATATAGCAGAAAAAACTTAAGAAATTCTAAACACTTATTAACATGACACTTGCTGAATATTTTATTTTATATGTATAATATTTAAAGGACATATTAAGTATTTGTATGTGGGTGGGATAAATATTTTACTAATTATCCTTTTGTATACATTGGATTTTGAACTATATACATGTTCCCTTAATTTGGGGGAAGAATGGAGTCCAATGACCAAAAAAGGTTAGCATTCCAGTTCTGATACTATCATCTCAGAACCAAATACCATCAGATTTTCATAGCCATCATTTCTACTATCCAGTGTCCTAAAACTGGAATTACCGGTGGACATACGTGCACTGTAACATAGCACTACTTTGCATATGTCTGGTTCTTTATAGTTAGCCGCATTCTATCACATGCACAGTGTGGCTCATTCCAGGTAGTAGAGAAAATGTCATCATCTCTAATTTATAGATTCAAAACCTGCCCAAGTTCAAACAGTGCAGAATGGGGTTCCCTTTCCATAGCCCACACAGCTGTTACAGAAACAAATTCATGTCGATTTTTTATGTTGCTCTGGAAAGACAGCTCTGTTCTATGGAATAGACAACAGGTTCAGGTCTCTAAGTGGTTGGCATCCTTTACAAATATAGCATCCTCTAAAGCTGAGTTTGTGGCCAGTTCCAAACTCACACTTTATGAAGTGAAAGATAAACTATATTTTCTCTCCCTTATTGTTTATTTTTACAGTGCACTGTCTTTAGTAATAAATTTTGTTACACAATTGTGGCAAAATGTAATAGGTTTTCCTGAAAATCCTTCTCTTAGGTGATAAAACTTTCCAAAAAGAATTCTCTTTTCCACTTTTTGTTTTTCCTTTTTAATCCAATTCCCTATGACTTTTACTGAAAACATTTCACTTTTTAAAAAATGACATTATCACATTTTTCTTAATTCCATCATCTTCTCAACTCCTGCATCCTTTATGCACCATGCTTTTGTATCCTTTTATTTTCAAGTTCTTTTCATGTTTTCCACCTTTTGTTTTATTTCCATGGGAGCTTTTATTGTCATCTCTGTTTTTGTCTAGGCTTCTACACTGAGGCCTGACCCAACAGTGAGGAAATTAATAGGGAAAGTATCACAGCTATGCTGCAATGGTAAAGGCAGACAGGTGCAAAGGACAGGGAGAAACAAAAAGGAAAGAGAAAGACTGGATAAAGACCTGATTATTTTTTCAGCCTTCAGGGTATAATATCTTTGAAGGTGAAAAAATAATGACATTTACACAGGCATCTAAATAAAAATGTGACTTGCCGAACATAGAATTGCAGAGAGAACAGTTTCCTTTATTTAGAGACTTGTTTCCATGTCCAATAGGCTGAGTCAAATTTACTTTGAAGGCATGAGCAAGAATATTACCCTGCAAAGCCAAGGTTGACAAATGAACTCAGTCTCTGTCTTGAACCAACTCACTAGTAAGTGAAATTCAGAATTCCGCTTGAAGTTTCTTAATGTTGATTTAGACGAAGCAAGCCATGCTCCTTAACATCTAAAAGCAAGACATCAATTTAATAAATCAGTAAGAATGGCCACAGTATGATTCTAGTGCAGAAAGATCAACAATCAATATTAGAAATTTTGAAAAATAATTCTTCCTATCTCTACTTAATAGACATTTTTGTGTTTCAGATTTAGCTGTTTATGTGTCCTCTTTTCTTGGAGCTCATTCTGGCTTGATTTATCTTTCACCTGCCCGGCTTCCTACCAGTATCGCCTAACTCTTTAGTCCATCTATAATTCTACCCCTACTGCCCTATGACCCCTGGAGCATCTACAGATCAAAAATGAGCAATTAAAATAAGAGGCAGATCTCTGCTAAAAGGGAATATGTATATTTCATAAAGTTCTTATTGCCTTTGCAATGAACTAAACTAAATCTGAAAATTTCATCTCACAAAAACATTAAAAGTGATGCATGTGACACATGTGTCTGTGAATGTGTGGCTATTACTGGACTCATATACATGTGTATTCCTAAATATGTCTTGTGTGAGTATGCAAGTGTGTGTATGTATATCTGTGAGTTTGCCATAAACAGGCAACACAGAGGAAAATCAGTAAATCAGACCATTTTTTATTTATTTGGCATTAAATAACTGGTTACTTATAAATATGCGTGATTAATTTTTTTATTTAAAAAATGAAAATCTGGATGTTAAACATATATGGAAAATGTGAATGACTTTGCCTTTGCCTTAAAATCTTTTTTTCATTTACTCCTTTTCCTTTCCTTATCTGCTAGCTTTCACTCTCATTTTACTTTTCCTATCTGGTGTTTCCTAGTTCTGTTCAGTTTAATTTATCCAAATGTCATACCCAATAAGTTGCTGAATTTCCACTCCATTCCTGCTGAATTATTGTATTACTTTTAAATAACTTGCATCTGCTCTTGATTCTTCCATCTGCTTCTCTTCCTTCTTACTTCTCATCAGGATGCTTGGCTCAAAGTTAAGGACACTGGCCAGACACCCTTTATTTTCTGTTTTTTAACCACTGACACAAAGTTCATTAACTTTTCAGACTCTCGACCTGAAAAAGCCAGCCACAGGGAAAATTGTAAAGTAGGTCAGAAATGTGAATTCTGCCACGCATACCTTTCATACTTTCTCATTCATGTCTGTTACGCTCCTGCAAGAGGTACCTGGAGAAGGCAATGACACCCTACTCCAATACTCTTGCCTGGAAAATCCCATGGACAGAGGAGCCTGGTAGGCTGCAGTCCATGGGGTTGCAAAGAGTTGGACACGACTGAGCGACTTCCCTTTAATTTTTCACTTTCATTCACTGGAGAAGGAAATGGCAACCTACTCCAGTGTTCTTGCCTGGAGAATCCCAGGGGCAGGAAAGCCTGGTGGGCTGCCATCTACGGGGTCACAAAGAGTCAGACACGACTGAAGCGACTTAGAAGCAGGAGCAGCAGCAAGAGGTACCACACAATTCTGTTTTTTTTTTCCCTTGCACTCCCCTCCTTCAAAAAGTACACATCCAGGTCTGCATTACCTCACTTCTAGGAGAAATCCAGTAGGAAAACCCATCAAAATATTATGCACAGACAACAAAAACTTCATTGTTCATCTTCTATGGAGTTTCAAGATGCTTGTTTCTATGTTCTGTCATAATTGCAGGCATGTGAGGCAGCCCCAGGAAAGAAACCGGCTGTAACTGATCTTCAGCACTTGTAAGCAAACTTGACTGCTCTCTTAAATTCAAGAATTTGATGGCATTTTAGGAAAAGAAAGGAAATTAACATTTCCCACATTTTTACTTTGTGCCAGACACAAGCTAAACTGCATGTTCATTTTAATCAATGAAAAGACAGAATACTTGCCCAAAGTGAAAAGACCATATGGCTATAAGAAATGCAGATGCCAGGTATAAGTGAACAGCAAAAGCCCAATGCTCTGTCCACACCATGCTGCTGCTTGAGCCTAGAGTCATGGACCAATGCATTCCTCTGTTTTAGGTTCCAAACATCCATCATACCCTGATAGCTTTTATGCATCAAGACAAAGCTGGAAGTGAGAAACAGCTTGGAGTGGATGGTGAACTGTTGCAAGGGCACAAAGTCTGCAGCAGGGATATGTCCTAAGAAGGATCAGCTGGGACACAATTTTGAAAGCTTTGTAGTATAGACTACAGATCTCAGGCCTGGAGTGCCTTTAAAGGTTCTAAGCAAGAGAATGAGATGGGCAGAGTTGAGTTCTAGATTCATCATCCTAGAACAGGATATATACAGGCTTTGAGAGGGACAAATTCCAAGTAGGGTGACTAGTTGGGAAGCTACATTGCTGTTATCCCAGTAAAAGATGAAAGTCAGCTTAAATAAGGCAACAGAAGATGCAACAGGACCTATATTTTAGGAGGTAAAATCAGTAGGACTTGGTGATCATTTGGATACAAAATGTAGAAGGAAAAGAAAGGAATCAAAGATGTCCATTTTTCCTTTGTATTTGTTCCCAAGTGCCACAGTCTTTTTCTAAATCAAAGGAAAGTGAAAGTCGTGTCCAACTATTTGCAACCCCATGGACTATACAGTCCATGTAGTCCATGGAATTCTCCAGGCCAGAATACTGGAATGAGTAGCCTTTCCTTTCTCCAGGGGATCTTCCCAACCCAGTGATCGAACCCAGGTCTCCCACATTGGACGCGGATTATTTACCAGCTGAGCCATAAGGGAAGCCCAAGAATACTGGGGTGGGTAGCCTATCCGTTCTCCAGGGGATTTTCCTGACCCAGGGATCAAACCAGGGTCTCCTGCATTGCAGGTGGATTCTTTACCAATTGAGCTATAAGGGAAGCACTATTGTAATAAACAGGGGTGCCTTAGGACAGATTCCCAAACTGAATTTATGAATGCTTAAGGCTGACAAAATTATACCTAACCCGACCAGTGACACATTTGGCAAGTATAGTTTATGACCAGAATATATCACATTCACACAATTAAAGGATAATTTAGCCTTAAGGGTAGAATTCTCTTTTCTGGAAAATTATCTTTTCCCACCTCAAGAGATGTCTCGACAGAGACAGTCTTTATAATTCTTGGTTATGTTTATAGCAATTTGATTTTAGAAATCATCCTAAAGACAGATATTTCTATAGTAAATATTCCCAGCTGCCGTCTTTGGAAGGAGTAATTTGATTAGTGGCACTGTGTTGAATTGTTTAAAACTGGTTTCTTCACATAATGTCTATTGCCCACATAGGAAAAAAAAAAAAAATCATAAACTAATGTCTAGGTGATCTGTTTGGCACAAAAGTGATAGCAGGATGGGGTTAACTAGTGTT
Organism: Aepyceros melampus; assembly: GCA_006408695.1. Classification (NCBI taxonomy): domain Eukaryota; kingdom Metazoa; phylum Chordata; class Mammalia; order Artiodactyla; family Bovidae; genus Aepyceros; species Aepyceros melampus. The sequence continues at coordinate 114,523 of SJXQ01007968.1, read as the reverse complement.
TGTGGAGAGAGAACAGGGAATGATGAACTCTCTCAAGTTTTGCTGTTTATTAAAGAGTTTATTGAAATCTCATAGAGCAGTAACAAATGATCTAATAAAGCAAATAAGATTAAGCAGTGCCAGTAAACAAATTTATAATAAAACTCCAGAAGAGTAGGCATAAACAATTTTTATTTTCTTAATTCTTGCAAAAGTCATATTAATATTTCCAAATCTTGTAAAGAGTTTTGGAATTAGGACCTTGTTTGAAAATGGGCATAACCATTCAAATCATGATTCATGTAATTTATTAATTCATTTAATGGGCTATCTAGCCACATTAGCAAACTTTTTAGAGGAAAATAAAAGTTTCCTGGCATGAGATTAGGGGAAAACCACTGAACATTGATCAGAAAATAAATGGTATATGCTGCAGAGTTTTGTTGGAAAATGAAAAACAAGTCAACAAGCTTGAGTTGAAGAAACAAGAAAAGCTCCTCAAGGAAGTTACTAGATATCAGGTGATGTTTCTAGAAGCCTTCTTCCTTGCCCATCTTTCTAAAAGGAAAAAAGGGGTTCAGAGTAAATATAGGCACATGGGCTGTGGACATCCTCCAGAGATTCACATATCTAACACAGCTTGGGAAAAGTACAGTTAACTATTTTGGCCAAAACAAGTTCCTAGGTAACAAAGTGACCAGCCTGAATGAGCTAATGGACAAGACCAGGTACATCTCAGCAGCAAAGGCGTAGACCCATGTCCCCACAGAACAACAGACCTCTCCATGGATTCTTCTATGCACAGATCGAATTAGAGACCAAATACTCTCTAAATACCCTGGAGTTGTATGAAGTCCCTTGGAAGCTAGGCAGTGATATTATGTTGATGGATACTGAGTTTGTACCACCCTGGCAGAACAGGAACTGGGCACAATAAGTTGAGACTAACAAAAATAAGGGTCTTATTTCTTGCCTACCTAAATACTGGACTAGGCAGTTGTACCTGCTACATACGGGAGAATGCTTTAAATCTCCTGGGCAGATACAGACAGGTTAGTAGAAAGAAAGAAGAGAAGGTGAAGGCATCCTGGTAAGAAATTAAGGAAATTTCTCAGGAAGGTTCCCAGAGGGGCAGAATCATTGAATTTTAAAGATGGGTTTCTGAACCTCTTTTTGGATAAAGAAGTGTCTTATGGACTGGATGTTTATGTCCCCTCACCCAATTCACATATGGAAAGTGTAACCATCAACAATATAATATTAGATAGTAGTAGAAGGTAGAAACTTTATGAAGTGATCAGGTCTAGATGAGGTCATGAGAGTAAAACCCTGCAGTGGCTCGGTGCTAAAGAATCTGCCTGCAGTGCAGGAGTCTTGCAGGAGACACGAGTTCTACCCCTGGGTCAGGAAGATACCCTGGAGTAGGAAATGGTAACCTACTCCAGTGTTCTTGCTTAGGAAATCCCATGGACAAAGGAACCTGGTGGACTACAGTCCATGGGGTCACAGAAATGTCAGACACAACTTAGCAACTAAACAACAACAAAGAAGAGGAAAAGTCTACAGTTCTCTCTCTCTCTCACTCTCTCTCTTTCCCCGCCATGTGACGATACATCAAAAAGGCAGCCACCTATCAATCAGGAAAAGGATCTTCACCAAGAACTGGCCCTGTTGGTACCCTGATCTCTGACTTTCACATAGCCTGCAGAACTACAAGAAACAAATGTCTGTTGTTTAAACCTCCCGTCTACAGTATTCTCTCACAGTACCCCCAAATGATGAAGACAAAGGGCAATTCCAAAGGTGACATGTTAATCTTGCAATTGGTGAAGATAAAAGGCTGGAGTTCTTCACTATCTCAAGACTGAGCTTTGAGTTTTTATCTCTGGGCTTTCTAACACTCAAAAAAATGAGAAATATGAGTTAATTACATGATTTGCATCTTTTAGGAAAAGTTACATGTGCCAATTCTTCTAAATACCAACAAAAATTTAATGAAATAATTTTTTCCCCTTTATTCCATGGATACTGTTCAACATAAGATACAATATTCCCTCTGACAATTTTGTAAAAAATAAGAATGTAGTTTCCATTTTTTTCTTGTTTTAACTCTTAATAAAATCTTTTATGTTATTACTCATCTTTGCTATGCTTATGTACTCATCTTTTCTGTTGGATTAGGTTTTCTGCCAAGATAAGGCCTGTGACTCATTATAGAAACCAAGTTCTTAGCACAGTGGCACATGCGAGGGCTTCACAAATGTGTGCTTAACCAGAAGTAAGTAATGCAGTGGAATGATTTCTGATGGAGAGAGGTACTGACCGAAACTAAAGATATGCAAATTTTCGGGATCTCAGTCAGCTTGGGTTGCTATAACAAAATACCATAGACTGGTGACTTAAACAACAGACATTTATTTCTCATGGTACCAGAGACTGGGAAGTACACGTTCAAGGTGCCTGAAAATTCAGTTCTTGGAGATGGCATTCTTCCTGGCTCCCTTCTCACTGTAAATTCACCTGATAGAGGGACAAAGCTCTAGTGTCTTATCCTTTTCTATAAGAGCACTAATCCTATCACAGGGATTCCATCCTCATGACCTCATCTAAACCCAACAACCTTCCAAAGGCCCCACCTCCTAATACCGTCACACTGGGGTTAGCATTTCTACCCATGGATGTTGGGGGGACACAAACATTCAGTTCATAGCAGGATCTAACTTGAACAGCACATAACAGGGTCTGATTTGCACCACTGATAAAAATCACTGCTACTGCTACTGCTAAGTCGCTTCAGTCGTGTCCGTCTCTGTGTGACCCCATAGACGGAAGCCCACCAGGCTCCCCCATCCCTGGGATTCTCCAGGCAAGAACACTGGAGTGGGTTGCCATTTCCTTCTCCAGTGCATGAAAGTGAAAAGTGAAAGGGAAGTCGCTCAATTGTATCCGACTCTTAGCGACCCCATGGACTGCAGCCTACCAGGCTCCTCCGCCCATAGGATTTTCCAGGCAAGAGTACTGGAGTGGGGTGCCACTGCCTTTTTAAACCACTCAAACTCTCCTAAGCACAGTTTCCTTAACATATACTGAAAAGAAGCTTATAACATCTATAATTTCTCTTCAAGATATGTAAAAACATTTCCTTTTTTTGCACTAGAACTATGAAAGTCTGCCTACGCTTCTAGATTTTTTTTTTAATGATGGATCTTTGGTTCAGTTACAAAATAAGATTTGTTGAATCAGGACAAAAGCATCTAAATAAGTGTCTTAGAAATAAAGCTCAATCTTGAATCCAATGCTTCATTGTATAAAGACTCCATTTTCAAACTTTTGTCAATGACACAGCATGGACACTGACTAATCATAAGAGGTATCAGCTGTAAACAAGTGCTATAATCATCTTGGTGCGTGCCAGGGAAATATCTATGAGTTATGATGGATTTAAAACTCAAAGTACTCAATAGGTGGTGAATAATTAAGTTAATAATTACTTAATTGTAATTTTATTCATACAGAGATTTCTAGAATTAGCAGCTATATAAACATTCTTATGATAATCTAAGGTCTTTGCTGAGGTAAAAATTGATTTTTTTTTTCAGTACTGAAACCACCTAACTAACAAATCTGTATATGTAATTTGAACCTCCAAAAGGCATTCAGATGTCCCCAACATGACTGAATGTTGGAACTAATTGGTCAATGACAATATTTCCTTTATACAAACAATTTTATAATATTGCAGGACAGTAGCATCTAATGATGGTGACCAACACAAAATCACTGGGCAGCAGATTCTACTTTCTGCAGCAAGGTTAGCAATTATTTTGAAATAATTTCCTGTTACTAATGCCTTCCCACAAGTACTTAAGCATGATGGCCTTATGAATATAGTTATTAGTGGAACTACATTTAGTATTTGGATTCTTTGGGAAATCTGATAAAGATAATATTCCCCAAAGGTTACTATCCAGATTAAAAGTCATTTTTATCACTGGACCTAAGTTCTAGCCAGCTGTCACTAAGAGCATCTTGTTAGCCAGTGAAGGACTTTGTAGCTGGGTCAAGGCCGAGGAAGTCTGGGGCAAGGTTGCTAAGGTAACGAATCTGTCCAAAGGCTTCTCTCAGCATCAACCTTTCATCTTGTTAAATTTAGATAAGCAAAGCACTGTGAGGAGAATGCTAATAAACCAAATGACAGAAACAACTGTACAAAGATATTTTTAAGCTTGATAGATGTGTGTTTAAGCTCTTTTATAAAGATGCAACAATATGTGTGGGCTTAGAGATGTTCATGGAAATGAGCTAAATTATCCTGGGTCCACACATTGTTTACATTAGCATGTGAAATATGTGGCTGTACAGAACAGAATTTAATATAATGATACACATTGATTGAGTGCCTGTTTGGTACCTGAATTTGTTTTTCAGTGTAACATTTGAGTCTGAGAAGAATTAAATTCTAAAGATAGTGAAGCTTAACGTGCCTTCTAAAGAGTCCAGACTCAGTGAGGTAGAGAAACTTCAATTCTTGCTTTAGAGAGTGTTGGCTAGGTGGAGTGAGGCTACTGTGCTAAAAATATACAAGCTATCCAGCAGTCCAACTCCTGGGCATATACCCAAACAAAACTATAATTCAAAAAGATGCATGCACCCCTATGTTCATAACAGAACTATTCACAGTAACCAAGACATGGAAACAATCTAAATGTCCATCAACAGACGAATGGATAAAGATGTGATACATATATCCCATGGAATATTATTCATTCATGACAACCTAGAGGGGTGGGATGGAGACGCAAGAGGGAGGAATATATGTTTACTTATGGCTGATTCATGTTGTTGTACAGCAGAAACCAACACAATATTGTAAAGCAATTCTTCTCTGAAAGTGAAAGTAAAAGCGTTGGTTGCTCAATATTGTCCAGCTCTTTGCAACCCCACGGACTGTAGCCCACCAGACTCCTCTGCCAATGGAATTCTCCAGGCAAGAATACTGGAGTGGGCTGCCATTCCCTTCTCCAGGGGATCTTCCTGACTCAGAGATCGAACCTGGCTCTACAGTATTGAAGGCAGATTCTTTACTGTCTGAGCCACCAGGGGAGCTAATTAAAAATAAATTACAGATAAGAAGAAGGATGAAATAATGCCATTTGTAGCAACATGGATGGACCTAGAGATTATCATACTAGCTAGATTATCTAGATTATCATACTTTCTGAAGAAAGTCAGAAAGAGAAAAGTGATAAATGATATCACTTATATGTGAAGTCTAAAATATAACACAAACGAACACATATATGAAACTCATAGACATAGAGAACAGATTTGTGATTCCAAAGGGGGAGGGGGAGTAAGGAAGGAAAGATTGGGAGTTTGGGATTTAGCAGATGCAAACTACTATATACAGAATGGATAAACAGCAAGGTCCTACTGTATAGCCTGGGAAATTATACTCAATATCCTGTGATAAACCATAATGGAAAATAATATGTAAAAGAACATATATATATATGTATGTATGTATGTATAACTGAGTCACTGCTGTATAGAAGAACTTGACATTGTAAATCAACTATACTTCAATAAAATTAAAATATATGTATCTTTTATATATACTAGATATATTATATATATATACAGGGTTTCCTTGTTGGCTCAGATGGTAAAGAATCCACCTGCAATGCTGGAAATGCCTGAAGGATTCCATGGACAGAGGAGCCTGGCAGGCTACAGTCTCTGGGGTCACAAAGAGTTGGACACAACAGAGTAACTAACATTTTCACTTTCACATATATATATGTGTGTGTGTGTGTGTGTGTGTGTGTGTGTGGTGTGTATTTATACACAATAGCAAAGACTAACAGAATCATGTCTAAAGGATACAAGAGTTAAACTGGGGCTCTGCCTGGCCTAAGATGGGACAAATTGAACGTCAAAAAGAATAATTATGACAATGGATTGAAATACATCAAAAATAGAAAAGTCCAAGAGCTTATAATGATATAGGAAAAAAAAACAACAAATTGAACTCTATTAGGAGTTGCTAAAGCCACTAACTCACTACTAAAATTTAATAAACAATAGGAAAGAATGAAGCATATGTCTTGCCTTTCCTATATGAATTGCATTTCTATACAACAAAATTGCTGATAAAAAATGCTTTTAAAAATAATTCCAGATAGTAGCTGCAGAAGAAATAGCAAGATTAAAAATCAGCACTTTTCAGCTCTTAATGAAATGATGGATCTAGACAACATACATCAGTGAATGCCAAAACTATTAGGTGAAATGTTGGTGGGGAACTTAATAATGGAGAGACTATGTTGACAGCATCTGAACTCACTAATCAATCAAAACATCATTAAAGATGGGACAAGCAGACCTGAGGCACCTCATAATATAATGCAATGGGAAGTACACCCATCACCTGTGAAACAGTCTTGCCTAGGAATATTGATTGAACCTCAATCTAATCAACCCTCTAGTTCTAACTACAAGGAAGAGAGGACGTAGCTTTGAAAAAAGCAAAATCCAAAAACTGGGACCTTTTAAAGACAAATGACCCAGTTTCTCCCACAAATCAATAGTGTGAAAGAAAGTAGGGAGGGGAGCTGCTTTATAATAAAAGAGTCTTAAAAGACATAATAGTCACATCCAATGAGTAGACCTTTTCTGGATTCTGAGTCAAACAAATCAAAGTAAAGCAACATCCTTGACAAAATCAGAAGAAATTTAATGTAACTGAGAAATAGGTGATACAAAATTATTATTTGTGTTCAGTTTGATAATATTAGCTGGTGTTTTGAAAGATTCTAAGCAGTTAGAGATGCATGTGGCCTGCCCGCACAGTCGGTCTGACTCCGCGACCCCATGAACTGTAGCCCACCAGGCTCTTCTGTCCATGGGATTCTCCAGGCAAGAATGTTGGAGTGGATTGCCATTTCCTCCTCCAGGGGATCTTCCTGCCCCAGGGATCAAACCTCAGTCTCCTCTGCCTTTTGTTTTGCCGGATTCTTTACCACTGTGCCACCTGGGAAGGCCTAGAGATGCATACTAAAGTATTTACAGGTGAAATAGAATGGGGTCAGAGGTTTGCTTTAAAATACTTTAAGGAGGGACTTCCCTGGCAGTCCAGTGGTTAAGACTTTGCCTTCCAATGCAAGGGGTGTGGGTCAGGGAGCTAAGATCCCACCCACATGCCTCTAGGTCAAAACACTCAAACATAAAACAGAAGCAGTGTTGTAACAAATTCAATAAAGCCTTTGAAAATGGTCCACATCAAAAAATACTTTAGAAAAAAATGCTTTAGGGAACTCTATTCTACCTCGTAATGACCTATATGGGAAAAGAATCTAAGAAAAGAGTGGATAAGTGTCTGTCTGTAGTTGATTCACTTTGCTATGTCATAGAAAGTAACACAACACTGTAAATCGACTATAGTCCAATAAAAAATTTAAATAGCTTTAAAATGCCAGGGGAAATGTAGGGAAGTTAGTAAAACACACTGGCAAAATGTTTACGACTGTCAAAACTCTGAAAACAAAGCACCTGTGGAAAACTGGGTGCTTGAATTACAGTGCTGGAACAGATTGACTAATATTTTTTACAGTTTCAACATGGAGAGAGCCAGTAGCACCTGTCTGGTGCTTATGTAAATTATTCTTACTTCTGTCAAGAGTCTATACTGAATGGAGTCAGCCAAACCATCATATTTAAAATTTCATATTTATCCTGGCTTTTATTCCAAAAGAAACATGTCAGTTCCTAAGGATAATCTGAACTCTGAAACATGCCCTCGTCTGAAAATATAAACAAAGGAAGAATTTGGTACACTGAAAACACTGTCCCTAGATAAAGATAAATAATTTGGTGACCAAAAGAGCATACCATATAATCACCAGGGGAAACCTCTGAAGATTCTAAGCTTTCTGCTCATTTGGGATGCTACCAAGCAACTGAAGCTGCTTTCTTAGCAAGCCAGACACTCAAGTTTCTGTCAACAACACGAAAAACTGAAGGAGGAAGGCCTAGAAGTACATAGTCACTCTTCCTATTAAAATAAACTAAAATTAACTAAGAACAAAAGAGATTTTAAAGAATCAAGGAATTGCTTATAATGTGACAATGATAATATATAAATAGTTCTTACAGATCAATAAAAAGATGAACACTCCAATAGAAAAATGGGCAAAGGACACAAAATCAATTGAGAATAATATAAATGACCAACATACATTATAAAAATCATTTTAAACATTTGAAAATCAACCTCAGTAATAATCAATGAATGCAAATTAAGACAAGGAAATACCATTTTTATATATCATATTGGCAAATGTTTTCAGTGATAAATAGGATGAGATGGTTGGATGGCATCACCAACTCAATGGACATGAGTTTGAGCACACTCTGGGAGGGGGTGAAAGACAGGGAAGCCAGGCATGCTGCAGTCTATAGGGTCACAAAGACTTGGCCACTACTTAGCAATTGAACAACAGTGACTTTTTCTAGAAACAATAGTAACAATTGGTTCAACACTTCTGAAGGTCAATTTGGCAATATGCATAAACATCATTGTCTTTGCTTCAATAATTCTACTTCCTGGAATTAGTCCAAAGGATATAATTATGAATACTGACAAAGATTTAGGCAGAAGAAAGTTCATTCCAATGATGTTTATAATAGTTCAGATCAGTCCCTCAGTCATGTCCTTGTGACCCCATGGATGGGCAGCATGCTAGGCTTCCCTGTCCCTATTTTCTTCAGTTTAAGTCTGAATTTTGCAATAAGGAGTTCATAATCTGAGTCACAGTCAGCTCCCGGTCTTGTTTTTGCTAACTGTATAGAGCTTCTTCATCTTTGGCTGCAGAGAATATAATCAGTCTGATTTTAGTATGACCATCTGGTGATGTCCATGTGTAGAGTCATCTATTGTGTTGTTGGAAGAGAGTGTTTGCTATGGCCAGTGCATTCTCTTGGCAAAATTCTGTTAGCCTTTGTCCTGCTTCATTTTGTACCCCAAAGCCAAACTCGCCTGTTACTCCAGATATCTCTTGACTTCCTACTTTTGTATTCCAGTCCCCTATGATGAAAAAGACATCCTTTTTTGGTGGTAGTTCTAGAAGTTCTTGTAAGTCCTCATAGAACTGTTCAACTTCAGCTTCTTCGGCGTTAGTGGTTGCAGCATAAACTTGGATTACTGTTATATTGAATAGCATAGTAAATATTTATAACAGTAAAAATTGAAAATAACCTAGATATTCAGTAGAAATAAATTATGATACATACATAAAATAGAACACCATGTTATCATTATCTCTTTTGTCATAAAGCTATCCAGATAAATATGAAAAGATTTAGAAATTTGCTTATATCATCAGTTCAGTTCAGTTCATTTCAGCCACTCAGTCATGTCCGACTTTTTGCAACCTCATGAATCACAGCACGCCAGGCCTCCCTGTCCATCACCATCTCCCAGAGTTCACTCAGACTCATGGTCATCAAGTCAGTGATGCCATCCAGCCATCTCATCCTCTGTCATCCCCTTCTCCTCCTGCCTCCAATCCCTCCCAGCATCAGAGTCTTTTCCAATGAACTCAAGTATAAAAATGGGGCTTCTTTTTACTGACTCAGCAGTAAACAATCTACCTGCCGTGCAGGAGATGTGTGTTCCTGGGTTCGATCCCTGGGTTGGGAAGATCCCCTGCAGGAGGAAATGACAACTCACTGCACTATTCTTGCCTGGAAAATCCCACGGACAGAGGAGCCTGGCAGGTTATAGTCCATGGGATCACAAAGAGTTGGACAACTTAACAACTAAACAACAATACAGAGTATAAAAACAGGGCTATTAAAGTAGTATGCGTTATGTGTGCATATGTAAATACATGCAAAATAATTACAAGTAAAATATACTCAAGTGGCAATCAATGTTCTGATTAATGAGAGTGTAATTAATAAAAATAATTCTTTTTATTAGTCAATATTCTCTAAAATTTGTACAGGAACATATAAGGATAAATGCTATCTTTTAAGAATGAAAAGAAAACTTTCTAAGGACTAACTTCTACTTCTCCAACTGTGCTCAATTGTTCTTTCACTCAATCTGGGTTTATTGCACCCTATTTCCTCATTGATGGAACATAAAGAGGGAAGCCATAGCCCTGCCATTTCTTCCTGCTGGCTCCACCAAGAGCCCCAGGGAAGAGACATACTGGTAGCTGGCCTCTAAGTGTGGAAAGCCTTTATCACTCAAATTGTTATACTTACTGTTTCATTTTACCTCACAACTGTTTCATCAGTACCAATACCTCTATCTTTTCTCCCTGGCTAAAACTAGAATTCAAGCAACATAGAGCCCCTGTGCCCTTCCCTTCTATGTCAATGGTCCCCTATCAGAAATACCCTGCCACCAAAAGACTCATTTATCTAGCCTGACTTCCATTCCAATAAATGCTTAATCTACTGGTTACAATCTTTTCATAACCCTATGTTCCTATTTCCAGGGCAAATCTATATTACTTCTTAGCTGTATCCATTTAGGGGTTCTCAAAGGCAGAGTGCCTTTTTTTCTCCTTTGGTAAGTTTGTTTTAAATATCAGAGCTTGATAAACAATTTTTAAATGTAGAAAATAATTGTTTTGTCATTGAAGACAATCCTATTTCCAAATTAAGATATAATTTTAAACCTCTATCTTTATAATTTAAAAAAGTGATTAAGGCCATAGAAATCAGTTAAATTGAAAATTGTACAGAGCAGATTAGAGAAATTTAATCTTTGCATTCTGAGGTCTTACAATTTCAGGCAAATCACTCACATTTGCATAGTGTCAATGTACAATTTCATACACTCAACAAATTGTTGAGTGCCTACTAATGGTCAAGGGACACTCCTTCCACCAAAATCCTGGAGGTACAAATACGTACAGGCAGGGACATTATTGAGAAGCTAACAGATTAGTCAAGGACATAGACAAAATGTGTGAGCAATACAATCCAGTGGATGAGTGTAATAACAGAGTTGTGTTCAAGGTAGTATATGCCCTTCATAGGGACAACTAAACAGTCACTCTTTATTCACTAAAGGAGTTTCTCAAGTAAGGTGTTACTCCAGGTGTCAGCAGGTGATAAAAATAGTGTTTCCTAAGTCCTAGGACAGATTATGTTAAACTGAGTTCAAGAGGTTTCTTTGCTGTGTAACTTATCAGAGCTTTTTATATCTAATGTTCATCATGAATTCCCAAGGGTAAATTTCCAAAGATTTGCATTGTGAATTTCCAAAAATTTTCCAAGGATAAGCTTATTGGACCACAGAACTTTTCCTTCCCAGATCACCTTGATCAAGAGTTTCAGAGTTCACAATGTGCTTTTCTAAGGTACATAATCTCATGTGCCCAAGACTGCAAGCTTCTTGTGAAGATGAACTGAAGACATCCATGAGATGAGGAAATGGGAACATACCTTACTTACTTTTATATCTCCAGAATCTACCACAGCATTTGGCTCAGAAAAGATACTCATTTAGTCATTGATCTATTTGTGACTTACTGCACCTTCCCAGCTGAGCCACCACAACCTGGAGGGAATAGTTTAAGCATGTATCATCCTCACTTTACAGAAGAAAATATACAGTGCAGGGACATTAAGTGACTCAACCAAGATCATAGAGTAAGCTAGTGATGCCATGAGGATTGGAAAATAGATCCTCAAATCCAGTGCTCCTTTTCTTGTATGATCATAAAATCTGAATTTTCTGGATAGTCTTAATTTCAGATAGTCTGTTTCACCTTTAAACAAGACCAAGTGACATCCTGGCTTTTTGGTTTGGAAAATAGCCTCCATAGCTACAACATTCTATGTTTTATAAACATAAAAATATAAACATCTACCTAATAAATATGGGAACATACAGTCAGTCATGATGTAAGGGAATCTGCATGATATTGTGTGTGAGTGATTACACAGAATGACCTTAAGTACAGTCTGATTATTCTGTGGGAGAAGGGCATTTACAATAATGGTAAAACCCATTTTCAGTTCAGATTCTAAGTAGGGACAGCCACAGCTGGGCGAAGATGCCAGGAGTCTCCCACATAGACATCACTCAGATAAAGAAGATGCTCTCAGGAGCTGGCTGTGGGTCCTTCAGCACAAAGCACTGTCAATCATCCTCGGTTAACAAGCCTGGTGCCCTCCCCCCAAGACTACATGTCAGGAAAGCACATAAACAAAGATGAGATCGAGATGGATCAACAAATTTTCTATAGCAAGAGATCCCCTGAGCAGCATGGACACATGGAATAATAGAAGATAGTCCCCATCAGACCAGCCCTAGGATGGTTTGCTAAGCCACACAAGTTCAGGATTGTTGCTAGTCCTTTAGTGAACAGGACAGAGGTAACCATCAGAATGTTCTGGAGGCAGAGACACTCTGAGTCAGAACCTTGCCTCTGCTATAATACCTTGCCAAGTGAATTTATCTCTACAAAGCTTCATCTATAAAGTTAAAATAATAACTTTAGCTTCCTCACAGGACAACTGTGGTTTACATGAAATAAAAGGAACAAGTGCTTACCAGAGGACTTAGAACACAGTGAATGCTCAATATTTTTATTATAAAGAGGTATATTTTAATTAATAATTCTATGCAAATATAGAGGAAAAGAACAGAATGGGAAAGACTAGAGATCTCTTCAAGAAAATTAGAGATACCAAGGGAACATTTCATGCAAAGATGCACTCGATAAAGGACAGAAATGTATGGACCTAACAGAAGCAGAAGATATTAAGAAGAGGTGGCAGGAATACATGGAAGAACTGTACAAAAAAGATCTTCACAACCCAGATAATCATAACAATGTGATCATTAATCTAGAGCCAGACATCTTGGAATGTGAAGTCAAGTGGGCCTTAGAAAGCATCACTATGAACAAAGCTAGTGGAGGTGATGAAATTCCAGTTGAACTGTTTCAAATTCTGAAAGATGATGTTGTGAAAGTGCTGCACTCAATATGCCAGCAAATTTGGAAAACTCAGCAGTGGCCACAGGACTGGAAAAGGCCAGTTTTCATTCCAATCCCAAAGAAAGGCAATGCCTATGAATACTCAAACTACCACACAATTGCACTCATCTCACATGCTAGTAAAGTAATGCTCAAAATTCTCCAAGCCAGGCTTCAGCAATCCGTGAACCATGAACTTCCAGATGTTCAAGCTGGCTTTAGAAAAGGCAGAGGAACCAGAGATCAAATTGCCAACATCTGCTGGATCATGGAAAAAGCAAGAGAGTTCCAGAAAAACATCTATTTCTGCTTTATTGACTATGCCAAAGCCTTTGACTGTGTGGATCACAATCAACTGTGGAAAATTCTGAAAGAGATGGGAATACCAGACCACCTGACCTGCCTCTTGAGAAACCTNCTGCTTTATTGACTATGCCAAAGCCTTTGACTGTGTGGATCACAATCAACTGTGGACAATTCTGAAAGAGATGGGAATACCAGACCACCTGACCTGCCTCTTGAGAAATCTGTATGCAGGTCAGGAAGCAACAGTTAGAACTGGACATGGAACAACAGACTGGTTCCAAATAGGAAAAGGAGTACATCAAGGCTGTCTATTGTCACCCTGCTTATTTAACTTATATGGAGAGTACATCATGAGAAACGCTGGACTGGAAGAAACACAAGCTGGAATCAAGATTGCCGGGAGAAATATCAATAACCTCAGATATGCAGATGACACCACCCTTATGGCAGAAAGTGAGGAGGAGCTAAAAAGCCTCTTGTTGAAAGTGAAAGAGGAGAGTGAAAAAGTTGGCTTAAAGCTCAACATTCAGAAAACAAAGATCATGGCATCTGGTCCCATCACTTCATGGGAAATAGATGGGGAAACAGTAGAAACAGTGTCAGCCTTTATTTTTCTGGGCTCCAAAATCACTGCAGATGGTGACTGCAGCCATGAAATTAAAAGACGCTTGCTCCTTGGAAGAAAAGTTATGACCAACCTAGATAGTATATTCAAAAGCAGAGACATTACTTTGCTGACTAAGGTCCGTCTAGTCAAGGCTATGTTTTTTCCATCTAGTCAAGGCTATGGTTTTTCCAATGGTCATGTGTGGATATGAGTTGGACCATGAAGAAAGCTGAGAGCCAAAGAATTGATGCTTTTGAATTGTGATGTTGGAGAAGATTCTTGAGAGTCCCTTGGACTGCAAAGAGATCCAACCAGTCCGTCCTAAAGGAGATCAGTCCTGTGTGTTCATTGGAAGGACTGATGCTTGAAGCTGAAACTCCAATACTTTGGCCACCTGATGCGAAGAGCTGACTCATTTGAAAAGACTCTGATGGTGGGAAAGACTGAAGGCAGGAGGAGAAGGGGACAACAGAGGATGAGATGGTTGGATGGCATCACTGACTCGATGGACATGTTTGAGTGAACTCTGGGAGTTGGTGATGGACAGGGAGGCCTGGCATGCTGCAGTCCTTCGGATCGCAGAGAGTCAGACACGACTGAGCGCCTGAGCTGAACTGAACCAGTATATGGAGAGTGGAGTGGAAGAATGGCTATGTTCACATAATTCTCCAGTTTTCAATATAGTACTCACACCTTCAGTTTTGTCCTTTTGCTCCCAGATCAGAAAACAAACTCCAATACTCAGCAAATATAACTGAAGTTGATTCAGAAATGTTAAAAAAGATCAGAATTTGGCCAAGCATGTCTGTCTACAAATCTTGTCACATTTTAGGAAAAACTGTGGCTTAGAATTCCCGAGGACCCAATAATAGTTTAATAAAAATAACATAAAAAATACAGAGCATCAAATAGACACATCAATTGCAGTGGCTTGTATTCCAAACATATATGTGTGAGCAGCCAACTTCACATTAGATGGAAATGATTATGGGTATTGAAGTTCTTGCTTTCTCAGTTCTTGACCCTGAGCATCCCATCCTTTCACAAGAAGGTGGGCCAGCAGGACACGTCACTCAAGGGCAAACCTGTCAATGAAATCGTATTAAACGTCTGCCCATGCAGCGTGCTCCTGTCCGTCACTCTAGGAGACTGAGACTGCCTTTTCTGACGACGTGTCTGAGATCAAGGTGAACTTTGAGTGTGAGAGTACACGTTTGTTTCTACTCTAAAATAACATTTAATCTCTGGCATTTGTGTATAGTGGCCAAGTCCCTAAAGCATTCTGATCAACAGAACCTACTTATCCTACAGTCCTAAGACATCACAGAGTTGAGGAAAAAAACATTTCTTTTCAACTACAGTAATGGGACTTCCTTCATGTTTTGAAACATCTTTACTTTCATTTGAATTTGAATAGTCTTTCCTTTCTGATGATATCTGACATTCAAACAGGTCTTGTTAATAAAATTTAGGCCACCTTCCACTTGACTAATTAGGCATGATTAGTTCCATCAATCAGCCTTTCTAACATTTTTCCCCATAAATTAAGCTTTGGAGCTTTGCAAAATACGAAACAATCAAATTACTCTTATTTGAAATAGATATAGTGTGTTGCGCTGCAGTTTGGTTTATAATGGGAGCTCATTACCATCCTCATTACTGTGAATTATGGGAGTTTCCTGGCTGGCCTTCATTAACCATCTGGCTTTAAACATTGATTTGTGGTTATGTATGTTATTTTTAGAAAAAAGCACCTGAACATCTACTGAAAACATTTGTTTCATCTTGTTCTACATATTTTTAAAGGCCATGAATCTCACTGCTGTGAAAATCTTGTACATTCTGGTGTATCTTCATCTTTGGGTTATGTTCATGTATTATTTAGCCAATGGAAAGGCTAGCCATGTCATCATGTCGCGATCCTATAAGCTACTCAAGAAATTTCCTAGCAAGTGTGACAGGGAAATAGAAGACAGACAAATCTAACCTTACAGATTTTCATTGCAATATTTGAAAGTACGTAAGGACTTTGATGTTGGAGTGCTTTAAACAAGATAATACTAAAAAAAAAAAATCACTCATTAGTTTAGTCATCAACATCTAATGAGCACTTTTTAAGGAACAGAGACTTTCCAGGTGCAGGAGACGCTGGGCAAGGCTCCTACTACATGCAGTTGGAAAACAAAGGAGAGGAGCAATAATCAAGATATAGTATGAAGGAGATAAGTTGTACTTTATAACAGAGAAAAAGTGGGGAAGGAAAGACTTTAGAAAAAGTAGAATAAGTCTCCCTGAGGGTGACATGAGGATGACCGTGCCAACAACTGGTGAAAGAAGCTTCTCTGGAGAAGATGCCGTGAATCCAAACGGCATCAGTCCGCAAAGAGCCGGGTGTGTCATGAGACGTCAAATCTGAATCGAGAGCACAGGTAGGGCAACAGACTGAGGCGGGAGATGAGCTTGGAAGAGCTGGGACGACCCAGGTCCTACAGAGTCTAAAGGAGCCTAAAGGTGGAAAGGTCTACAAGGAGTCTAAATTTAATTGCATTATGACTTACGTTTAAAAACCATTATGGCCCTGATGTAGAAAAATGCCTCTAGAAAGGCAAGAAAGACAGTGGCCTCGTAGAAGGCAACCCTGATAGCCAAACCCATAGCTAATGGTGATCGACGCTAGGGTAAGGACAGAAGAGGTGTGAGGAACAGACAGCCGTGTGGTTTGGAGATGGAACCAACATTACGTATCTCTGCACCGAATGTGAATAACCCTGGAGCGAGGGCGCGATCTTCAATAGTTTCTCATAAAATAGACTTTGTGTTCGATGATTCTGTCCAACTGCAGGCTGATGTAAGGGTTCTGAGCACAGTTAAGAAGGTTAGGTTGAGCTACGATGTTCAGCATGTTAGGTGTATTAAATGCATCTTCAACCAACAATATTTTCAGGTTTTGACGGGTTTACCGGGAGGAAATCCTATCGCAAAGGAAGATCCGTGGCCCTGTATATATGATCTTGCACATGAGCGTGAATATATCCGCAAGAAGAGTCCTAGAGACGTGTGTGCCTTATGCATCTTTCTATGTTCATTTCACATTTTGGTAGGTAGCTCCAAATAGATTTCCAAAGGATTTTATCAGTTTTGATCCCCACCAAAACAGCACTTTGGCCCTCATCCACCCAATAAACCGCAGAGCATTTGAGCTCTGCTCCATCTGCCATGTGAGCGTGGCGCATCACTATGGTTTTGTCTTTTCTTTATCAGAGAGATCTAGTTCATTTCCAAGTGTTTAAAAGCCACTTGCTTCTTGAGTGCAGGTAAACTCTCAGCTCTTGTCCTTTGCCCACTTGCATTGGACTGCTGAGCTTATTTCTGTAACGAGTTCATTACTGCTTGTCCTCTCCAGCAAACCCTCAGAATCAGTGATTCTGCTCACGAGTGAGAAGGAGCAGGGAAGACATCCATCCTCTCTCGCCCCGCAGTAGACTCTTACTAACAGCTCTGCTGCCAGTTTAGAGACTGTAGCAGTAATCATGGTTTCTTCCTGTACTCTGCACTGGGAAGCTGACACAGTGTTTTTAGTTGGGGGAAACCGAGAATCAGTCTCTATTCTCCCTCTGTCTCCAGATCCTAAATCCTTGGCACAGGGCTGAGAAACATACCCTCCTTATGATACCTTGGATATTCAGAGAAAATCCAAATGTGAGCAAAGTGAGAGACTTCTTTTTAGTTTCATGTACTTTTTCGCTTGACACAAACTGCAGAACTTCTTCTGGAAATCTCTTTCATGCTGTACTTGTAGCTGGATGAACATGTGAGAATGTGTCTATGAGACAGTCTATGGAGTTATAGCTGTGAGTAATAGAACAGAGACATGTGTAATCAGAAGAATACAACAGAATACCTCTCTCAAAGTCATCCCGCAGCCCTCCCCTCCCTTGGCAATATTTAGTCACCCATTTAAACACACACACACACACACACACACACACACACACATATATATATGAATCAGTGTTTGCCATGATTTTAAAATAGTAATCAGAGAGCATTTTTTCCTTACTGCAAATGATTAAACAAAGAGAGAGTAAATGAAGATGAAATAGAAAGTTTAGAGTACGTAATTCTGGAGACCACACAATCACACGTATGGAATATTTTTTCATAGCAAAGCCCCCCCCACCCCAGCTGCCATCATTGTAAATAAGCAGAACAGTCTCGGGTTTACCTAAATCCATTCCCAATTTCCTAAACTTACTGACTGTATATGCTCTATCAGATAAATTTGTGGAGAGACTCCGAAAGGGGTTGGAAAGAATGTTTATAAAAAGGAAAAAAGTCACCTCCGGGCATTTCAAAGGTTTTCTTCAGAAATACGGTAAATAACCAAGGGTATTTGCGATAAGACAGCCATCCTCTAAAAGAGGGTTACTAAGTGTTAATTACCTTACAAGCTCTCCATTTTACTTCTTGCCCATGTCTTACTTTTAATTAATGTTTCTCTTAGAGCTAGGAGAGCAATAATTTTCTTAGCTGTTTCTTCACCAAGAGATTTGCTATTCTTCCCAAATCTTGATATGTAGCCTTATTTTCTACTAAGAGAAGCCCAGGAGAAAAACAACATACAGCATGAAAGATAGGGATTCTAAGCTTTGAGATGCTGTTAAAATATTGTTTAATCACAGAACTTTTCTGAGCCAGTGCTGAACAATATTTTTCTCTCTCTCTCTATCCCATGGCTATCATCCATTCATTCATTCCTCTAGTTGATTGTTTGTCTACAGATTTATCTGTGTATGCAACATTGGTTGAGTATACTTTGACTTCCAGGCACAGTTAGGCCCTGAAACTGACAAAGCTGAACAAGACTCAGCCTGTGGGTGTTTCATTTATAGAAGAGACACAGGGATAAATGATAAGTAAGTGTAACGTTTGAAACTCCTTGACAGAAAGGCGCTTACTCCTTGGAAGAAAAGTTATGACCAACCTAGATAGTATATTCAAAAGCAGAGACATTACTTTGCCGACTAAGGTCCGTCTAGTCAAGGCTATGGTTTTTCCTGTGGTCATGTATGGATGTGAGAGTTGGACTGTGAAGAAGGCTGAGTGCTGAAGAATTGATGCTTTTGAACTGTGGTGTTGGAGAAGACTCTTGAGAGTCTCTTGGACTGCAAGGAGATCGAACCAGTCCATTCTGAAGAGATCAACCCTGGGATTTCTTTGGAAGGAATGATGCTAAAACTGAAGCTCCAGTACTTTGGCCACCTTATGCGAAGAGTTGACTCATTGGAAAAGACCCTGATGCTGGGAGGGATTGGGGGCAGGAGGAGAAGGGGACGACCGAGGATGAGATGGCTGGATGGCATCATGGACTCAGTGGACATGGACATGAGTCTGGGTGAACTCCGGGAGTTGGTGATAGACAGGGAGGCCTGGCGTACTGCGATTCATGGGGTCACAAAGAGTCGGACATGACTGAGCGACTGAACTGAACTGAACTGAACTGAAGTGTAACGTAAGTCCTTTATTCCATTTGAACTTCAAACTGGCCCTGCAAGTTAGTGCTACTGCCTGAAAGTCTGTGTCTCTCCAAAAGTCAAATGTGGAAATTCCTACCTTTTTTATTGGGAAGTCTGGCGTGTGAGAGGTGATTAGATCATGATGGTGGAGCCCTCCTAAATGAGATCAGTCCTCTTGTAAAAGAGGGTCCAGAGCTCCTTAGTTCCTTCCTCCACGGGGAACACAAGGAGAAGTCTGAGACATGGAAGACGGCCCTCGTCCAACCATGCCAGCATCACGCTCCTGGACAGTCAGTCTCCGGAACCGTAGGAAATCAATCTCTGTTGTGATGAGCTGCCTGTCCATGGCATATCGTTGTAGCAGCCAGAAGGAACTGAGACAGTTCAGTGGGATGGACGCTGATGGTCTCACATCATAGGTGAAGAAATGGAGGCTTAAATGGCAGTGAAGTGAATTATCCAGGGCCTGCAAAGGTAGGACCAGGATTTAACTTCAGTTCCAACCCAAAAGCCACATTCTTCTCCTTGCTATGCTCCACGGTGCTGAAGTCCTTCCTTGAGACACCCCTGGAGACAGCACTCAGCCCGGCTGGGAAAGAGGCTCCCTTCCCTCCCTGATGCGGCCGCTTTACTGACCCTTGCCATGAATCACGAAGTTGCCCTCACGATGACAAGTGCACTAAATAAACAAGGGCTCTATTCTTTTGTCTGTTGAGAACAGAAAGGCAAGCTTGTGCTATGCCCCCAAGTTTCCACACCTGTCCTTCAGCAAGAGCAAACTTGAAATCCAATTAAGACCCAGGCACGGAGGAGTGAGACTCGTCCCTCAGAGCAAACTAACACATATCTTCCCGGTGATGTTATCGACAGACATTTTCCTTTCCTGCAACAAGTCAAATTATCCTGGTGTTCCCTGCAGAGCCAAATTATAATATATAGCAAGCCATGTTGCGATAAGCGTAAGAAAGAGATAAAGCTAGGTGTGTGTCGCTGGCATAAAACAAGCTGCCTGTCTACTTAGGAACAGTTTGTCCAAAAGCAGAATTGAGACTTGAGTTGTCGGGAGGTAGGCCTGGACTTAGAAGAAAGGCATTGCTGCAGGGATTGTAAATAAGTAAGGTCAGGTTTGGTAAGACTTCACTGGCCCACGTGTCCCTCCTGGATGGTCAGATCGCTCCTGGGGTGATCAATGATATGACCCAAAACTGGCCCAAAAGAGGCTCCTGTATCCTGGCTGTCATTGGTCACATGAACCTAGCTAGACCAATAAGACTCAATTTGTGGATTTCTGTTGGGAGAACAAGGAAGCTCCTTTTTCTCCCTCCCTCCCTCCCTTTCTTCCTTTTTTTTTTTTGTTTGATTGGAAGCTGGGAGGATATAAGTCTCCACAGAGCTTATAAGGGGCAGAAGATGGAAAGTGGCTGTTTGAGAGTTAAGCCAACACAGAGAAAACTTGACTTAGAACATGAAGGAAAAGCGAATCCTAACCATACCGCCTCAACCAAGCACGCACCCTGCCTGAAGTGAGAGCTGCCTCCAAGCTGCTCTGGTCGTTAAACCTACAGATTCCTATGGGTCTCCCCTCTCCCCTACTGTTTCTTGCTCTCCCTTTTTCTTCTTAAGCCAGTTTGATACCTATTTCTGTTACTTACTACTAAGAGTTCTAACTGAGGGAAACAGCAAGCAACAATTCTTCCCAGTGATTCTGTATTTCTTTGTCTGAAAGCTATAGATTATTAGAGACAGCAGCCATTTAGCCCCACAAATCCTTCTCTGTGCAGTCCACAAGATTCAGCCTTGCCCCTTTTCTTGATTTTTAGTAAGCAACCAAAGTAGGTTTTGGAAGAAATATAGCCTAGAATGATTTAAAATTTTATTTATTATTATTATTTTTTTTGTAATTGAAGTATAGTTGATTTACGGGGCTTCCCTCGTGGCTCAGACAGTAAAGAATCTGCTTGCCATGAGGGAGACCTGGGTTCGATCTGGTCAGGAAGATCCCCTGGAGAAGGGAATGGCAACGCACTCCAGTATTATTGCCTAGAGAATTCCATGGACAGAGGAGCCTGGCGGGTTACAGTCCATGGGGTCACAAAGCGTCAGACACGACTGAGTGACTAACACCCACACACAAAGTTGATTTGCAGTACTCTGATGGTTTCAGGTGGGAGCACAGTGATTCAGGTTTTTGCAGATTACGTTCTACCATAGGTTATTTAAAATAGTGAATATAATTCCCTGTGCTATACACTAAGTTCTTCTTGTTTGCCTATTTTATGTGTAGTAATTTGTATCTGTTAATCCCATACTGCTAACTTGTCTCTTCCCTCGTCTCCTTTGATAACCATGAGTTCATTTTCTATGTCAGTGAATCTGCTGTATACAGATTCATTTTTAATATTTTTTAAGATTCCACATATAAGTGATATCATGTAGTATTTATCTTTCCCTGTCTGACATGATATTTTATTTGTTAATGGGAAGCTAATTTTATTATGAAATCCTGAGACCAAAAACAGTTAAATGCATGGTTAATGACATTTTCTGTTGGTATAATAAAATAAACTCTTTTATTTTAAAGATAATAGCCATTTAAAACGGCTACCAGTAAACATGGTACGCTGACTTCACCATAAGGCTTTTCCTCTGGTCTCTTTCTCATTATCTCTTTCATCCTGCCAGATCCCTCGGAAAAAACACCCTGGTTTCCATGAGGTTCCATAAGCACATAGTTTTGTATGGTTTCGTAAGCTGAAAAAGTGAGAATGGTTTCTAAAAGTAAAGATCTCTGGAGTCCTACATCTGAAATCCCCACGGTAGACATCATGTCTCAGTAGGTTTTTCTTCCTCTATTTATTCCTCGTTCAACAACAACCATGACAACACATGAGTCTTGAGGAACTGAAGACTTTGTACACCCAGACTAGCAAGACACATTCTCACTGTCTGGGGCAGAGAGGGAAAAGGAGACTCGTGCAGTGCTTTTTGTTTCCTTTATTCTAAAACTCACCATACTACTTTAATGCTTTTATTTGAAAAGTCTAGGCTCCAAAAATTATAGACTGAATTTTTTTTAAAGGATAATTAAAAATTTTAATTGAAGGATAATTGCTTTACAATGTTGTGTTGTCAGAAACCATAACAACAAGCACTTGTTATGTTTCTGCCATACAACAACATGAATCAACAACAGATATCACGTGTCTCCTCCCTCTTGCAGCGCCCTCCCACCCTGCACCCCTTCCCAGCCCTCCACGTTGTCATGGAACACGGGCTCCGTGTGCCATAAAGCGCCTTCCCGCTGGCTGGCTGCACTACGCACAGCAGTGGGTGTGTTTCAACACTGCCCCTCTAACCATCCCACCTTCTTCCTCTGCTGTTTCCACAAGTCTGTTCTCTGAGCTTGCATCTCTATTCCTGCCCTGCAAATAGGTTCATCACTGCCATTCTTTCTGGATTCCATACATATGCATTAATATATGATATTTGTTTTTCTCTGACTTAATTCACTCTATATAAGAGCCTCTGGTTTCCTCACCCCTGTAGAACTGACTCAAATTTGTTTCTTTTTAAGGCTGAGTAATATTTCATTGTATATATGTACCACAACTTCTTTATCCACTCACATAGATTGGATTTTGAGTAAACAGTTTAAACTTGAAACTAGTTTATCAGGCAAATATGTTGACTTGTCTGGTTTTGGTACCATATATAAACACAAATACATTATATGGGCCTGGGGGGGTGGGCTAAGGTTTAAAATAAAACTGAAATAAAACATAAAATAAGACCATAAAATAACCATAAAATAAACCATGAAAACTACTTCGAGTAAAAGTGAGTGAGTGAGTGTGTGTGTGTGTGTGCTCAAACATGTCTGACTCTCTGCGACCCCGTGGACTGTAGCTGCCAGGCTCCTCTGTCCATGGGATTTCCCGGCAAGGATACTGGAGGGGGTTGCCAGTTCCATTTCCAGGGGATCTTCCCGACCCAGAGATTGAACCCGGGTCTCCTGCACTGGTAAGCAGGTTCTTTACCACCGAGATATCAGGGAGCCCGAAAGTCAGTGTGTAACCGACGGCGAGTGCTACAAGAGGCTGTAAGGAAACTAACACTTGTTCTGCTCTCACGTGTTATGTACTTTTATAATAAGTTTTCTCAGTTAATTCTCAGAACCTCCTATGCGACTGGCACTGTCATCCCTGGGGATCCATTCTGCCCTGCCTCCTCCAGGCAGGTGCCATCCTCCAAGAAAGTTGGAAAGGCTGGGAGAGCCCTCCAGGGAGGCCTGGGTACACCAACCTCTGCAAGCAGGCACCAGGAGGGTGGGCACGGGCCATTCCCCGGCCAGGGCTCCTGATTCCTGCAGTTTCCTTCCCAGCAGCAGTCTGCTTAGACTAAGTGCTGCGCAGATGTGTAACTGTACCCGACTGATCATCACCTCTGACTCTCACCAAAGTCAGCTCCGAGAAGCAGCAGGGCCTCCATACCAGATGCTCTCCGTGCTCAGGCAGGAGGTGACCCTTTCCTGCACAATCACGTTCTCTGCTGTAACAGGAAGTTTTGGCCATCACCCAATCCCCTTTCAAACTACCTCCCAGAAAATTCTTAAGGAAACATTTATTCAGTTACAGGGAGCGGTTTTCTTTGTAATGTTATTATGTTAAAGCACGGATCCTATCATCAGGGCAACCTCACATAGGGCATAATTATGTAGTCTTGACAGAGACCTTTGTTCCTGCCTGGCCGGAGTCCTTTGCTCCCTGGATCCCCCACGCTATGGCTACAGGACGAAAATCCTGTCACTGTTCTGCCTCTTTCTCACCTCATCCTGTAGTTTTCTCTCCTTACGCTCTGGTTGATCTTCACAGCTCCTTTTCTTTCTTAGATCAGTTCCTGCTTTTTCTACTTGTCATTGTTCAGTTGTTCAGTCATGACCAACTCTTTGCAACCCCACGGACTGTAGCACACCAGGTTCCCTGTCCTTCTCCATCACCCAGAGCCTGCTCAAACTCATGTCCATCAAGTCGGTGATGCCATCCAACCATCTCATCCTCTGTCACCCCCTTCTCCTTCCACCTTCAATCTTTCCCAGCATCAGGGTCTTTGCCAAGGAGTTGGCTCTTTACAACAGAAGGCCAAAGTATTGGAGTTTCAGCTTCAGCATCAGTCCTTCCAATGACCACCAGGATTGATCCCCTTTAGGATGGATTTGTTGGATCTCCTTACAGTCAAGGGACTCTCAAGACTCTCCTCCAACACCACACTTCAAAAGCCTCAATTCTTCAGTGCTCAGCTTTCTTTATAGTCCAACTCTCACATCCATACATGACTACTGGAAAAACCATAGCTTTGACTAGATAGACCTTTGTGGGCAAAGTGATGTCTCTGCTTTTTGATATGCTGTCTAAGTTGGTCATAGGTTTTCTTCCAAGGAGCAATGTCTTTTAGTTTCATGGCTGCAGTCACCATCTGCAGTGATTTTGGAGCCCAAGGTAAATAAAGTCAGCCACTGTTTCCCCATCTATTTGCCATGAAGTGATGAGACTGGATGCCATGATCTTCGTTTTCTGAATGTTGGGTTTTAAGCCAACTTTTTCCACTCTCCTCTTTCACTTTCATCAAGAGGCTCTTTAGTTCTTCTTCAGTTTCTGCCTTAAGGGTGGTGTCATCTGCATATCTGAGGTTATTGCTATTTCTCCCGGAATCTTGATTCCAGCTTATGCTTCATCCAGCCTGGCATTTCGCATGATGTACTCTGCATATAAGTTAAATAAGCAGGGTGAAAATATACAGCCTTGACGTATTCCTTCCCAGTTTGGAACCAGTCTGTTGTTCCATGTCTGGTTCTAACTGTTGCTCCTTGACCTGCATACAGGTTTCTCAGGAGATGGGTAAGGTGGTCTGGTATTCCATTCTCTTTAAGAATTTTCCATAGTTTGTTGTGATCCACAGAGTCAAAGGCTTTGGCATTGTCAATAAAGCGGAAGTAGATGTTCTTCTGGAACTCTCTTGCTTTTTTGATGATCCAACAGATGTTGGCAGTTTGGTCTCTGCTTCTTCTGCCTTTTCTGAATCCAGTTTGAATATCTGGGAGTTCTCAGTTCACACATTGTTGAAGCCTGACTAGGATAATTTTGAGCATTATTTTGCTAGTGTGTGAAGTGAGTGTTATTGTGCAATAGTTTGAACATTCTTTAGTATTGCCCTTCTTTGGGATCAAAATGAAAACTGACCTTTATCTACTAGTTAAACCTTATCCTCCTGGACTGCAGATGACTCCTCTGAGGTCTGTCAATAACTTTCGTTTTAAATTCAGACGATGAGGTTCAGAAAAGTCAGTTACATCACTGGTAACACTGGAGCAAAGATTTGAATTCAAAGCCCACACGCTTTACTCTGGTTCTTCTTACAACTGCTTCATTTGTGTTGATTTAGAAAATTAAATAGTAACAGAGTAGATTTTTCGGAGTATTTAACGTGAATCATCGCCTATGGCCAATTATCCTGCTGTTGAAGATTTCAACAACACATAAATAAAATGTGTATGTTCACACATTATAATATTTTTAATATTACTTTTTCACCCAAGGACATTCTAAAATTGATTTTTATCCAGATTTTTAGTAAGAATTGATTGTCCTATAGCCTTGCACTTTTAAAGAAAATTATATTGCTTTTACCTAAAGCTCTTGTGAAAAGATATTCTTCAAAGGAAAAAAATGAAATAAATAATATACAAAGTTAACTTTAGTTCCCTCAAAATTGCCCTGGTTGGATTTGTAATGCTGATATTATTGGTGTTGGTATGTGTGAATAGAACTGTTGATGAAGTCCTACGCCAAGTTCCAAATGGCCAATCACTATAGTTAGTCCAGGAAGCTGAAAATATTTCCAAGGTTATCTACACTCTGAAGTTTTGCTTGTGGTACATTTTATGCAAAGTTCTTCTTACCTGATGGGTAAGATTTTATTTTATTTGAAGGTTTTTAGGGCAATGTAATCTCATCAATTATTATTATTTTGGACTGTAAAATAGAATATCTCCTTGAGATTCTGTTTCTTTTAGACCAAAGTTATTGATTGCTTGGGCTCCCCTAGTGGCTCAGTGGTAAAGAATCTTCCTGCGAATGCAGAAGCCGCAGGAGACACAGGTTTGGTCTCTGGTCTGGGATGATCCCCTGGAGAAGGAAATGGCAATCCACCCCAGTGTTCTTCCTGGGAAGTCCATGGCCAGGAAGGAGCCTGGAAGGCTACAGTCCATGGGGTCACAAAAGAGTTAGACACAACTCAGCATCTAAACAACAACAACTGATTGCTCCTGTTTCGAAAAGTAATACCGTGTATGAATGTTAGTTATTGGCAGTAACTTCCACAGCCTTTTTTTTGCTTCTGTTTTATGCATTTAACCAGCTTCATCTGCTAACAAGGCAGACTGCAAAAGGACTTTGAGATAATCACCTATTTACTCACTCATTTAAACAAACGATTTGAGTAAATACTGGGGTCAGGCACTGTGCTGGATACTGAGGATGAAGTAGCGGGCGAGACGAATCTCTGCCCCCACAGAGTCTAGTTGGGAAGACAGACGGCACACGAGCGAGCAAGCGTCTCCCTGTCACACACCTTGTCGGGGCCGTGGAGGAGAACCTGAAGTCAACAGCTGCAAAAATGAAGGCTGAGAGCAGGAAGCTACACTGTCCAGGTCTGACTGATTCATGCTTCAGGAGCATGTCCTTGGCCACATATTCCTATATGTTCCTGAATCTTGACCACCGTTCTCTTGCTATAATGCCAGAGTAACACTGTCTTCCTCAGGAGAGTGGTAAACTTGAACTAGTGAAGATCAGGAAGCAGTAAAATTGGCTCTACTTACTTATTTACTTAGCCACCCATTCCAACAAACATGCATTTCATTCTGTTAGCTCCTTTTTTAAAAATTAAAGTACAGGCAATTTATATACTTTATAAGTTTCAGGTGTACAATGCAACACACCGATTCAGTGTTTTTATAGATTGTACTCCACTTAAGGTCATTATAAACCACTGGCTGTCTTCCTTGTGCTGCCCAATGCGGTCTCATGGTTTATTTGTGTTTTTTTAATTTTACTGGTTATTTGTTTTATACATAGTAGTTTCTACCTCTCAGCCCCCTACTCCTGTCTTGCTCTTACCCCAGCCCTCTTCCTAGTGGTAATTACTAGTTTTTTTTGCTATATCTGTGAGTCTGTTTCTGTTTTGTTATATATTTTAGATTTTATCTATAAGTGATACCAAACAGTATTTGTCTTTCTCTGTCTGAATTATCTTGCTAAGCATGATATCCTCCAAATTCATCCAAGTTCCTGCAAGTGGCTAAACACCCTTCTTTTTAACGGCCGAGTAATATTCCTATGTGTGTGTGTCTGCATGTGTGTCTGCGTGTGTGTGTACAGAACACACATTCTTTATCGACCACCTGGTGATGGTCACTGAGGTTGTTTCCTGCATCTTGGCTGTTGTTAAAAGTGAAACTGCTGTGATATTGGGGGTAAGGACAGCTTTTCAACTCAGCGTCTTCACTTCCACTGCATGTATGCCCAGGAGTGGAGCCGTTGGATCTTGTGGCGGTTCCACTGCTAATTT
>SJXQ01007968.1:50053-85310 GCA_006408695.1 Aepyceros melampus | reverse complement strand
GATGCTTTGCTTTCTCTTGCAGCTTTGAGATTCTCTCTTAAGTTTTGCCATTTTAATTGTCATGTGTTTTGGTATGGGTTTCTTTGGGTTCATCATGTTCAACACTCTCTGTGCGTTCTGTGGCTGAAAATCTGTTTCCTTCTTCAGCATCAGGGAGCATTTCAACCAAAATTTCATCAAATACTTTTTGACTTGTTTCTCTCTATTCTTCTGGGACCCGTATAATGTGAATGTTGGTATGGCAGCTGTTGTCCTAGAGGTTCCTTAAAATATATTAATTAAAAACATTTTTTTTAATGTGGACCACTTTTAAGTGTTTACTGAGCTTGTTACAATATTGTTTCTGTTTTCCGTTTTGGTTTTTGGCTGAGAGACATGTGGGATCTTAGCCCACGTGGGTTTAACCAAACACGGATTGAACTTGCCCCTCCTTCATTGGAAGGTTAAGTCTTAACTTCTGGAGCATCAGGGCAGTCCCACAGCATCCTTATCTCTTAAGTCTGTGTTTCTTTTTCTTGTTCCCATTCCACCCTGTCCGTTGCTTTACCTTCTAATCACGTGTACATTCCTCTCTGCATCGAGGATGCTGCCGGTTCCCTCTGAGCGTATTTCTCATTTGTTGTATTCTTCGGTTCTGACCAGTTCAGTTTTCATATTTTCTAGTTCTTTGTTAAAATTCTTACGTTTATCTGTTCTTTCCCCAAGGTCAGTTAGCATTTTTATTAGTAATGTTTGGAGATATTTATCTGGTAAATTATCTATTTCATTAGGCTTTCCTTCTTGTTCTTTCATTTGAAACAACGTCTTCTGTCTTTCCATTCTGTTTAGCTTTCTGTCTCTCTGAAATCAGGTGACGCGGCCGTCGATCCAGGTCTCACAGGGGTGCGCTTGGTGGGGAACATATGCCAAGTGGCTTTGGTGGAGAGCTGGAGCCAAAGTGAGCAGGGGCCGCCTCCTCGCCCAGGGTGTTTGGCAGCCATCACCCTGGTGCGGTAGGGCTGCGGATGGCCAGGTGGAGCCAGCCCTATGTGAGCAGGGGCTTCTGCTCAGGGGTCACTGCCCCCCGTCGGGGCAGGCCTGAGGTCCAGGACGCTGGAGCAGACCGCCCGAGGGTCAGGTCAGAGCGGGCTCTGTTCCCTCCTGGTGTGTGCCCTCCCCACCACCGAGGGCACTTTGCTCCAATGGCGAGAACAGGAGAGCAAGAGGGTCTCCGTGGTGCTGGCTCGAGTCTAGCGTGCGCTGGGCGTGCACTGGGATGGGCCCGCCAGCCAGTGGGAGCCCCGCGCAGTGGCCCGCCCAGCGCCTCCGCGCCCTCTCTGGGGGCAGACGCCCTGCTCCATCAGAGGCCGGCCGGCGCTCAGCTGACTCGGCTTCTTGCTCTTGCATGCATCCCTCTCGACAGGCAGGGGCCTCTTCACCCCAGTGGAGAGCAGCGGCAGGAGAGGGGCCGGTGCAAGGGTGAGTGGGGGCCGGGGATGCACTCGGGGGTCGCATGCACCCGCAGCTCCAGGCCTCACGGGGACGGCCGGCCGCCTGCCTCCTGCTCGGGGCTGGCCCTGCTCCACGCGTGCGTGCCCCTCGGCGCCGGCAGCCGGCCTGCACCCTGGTGCAGAGTGGAGCCACAGCAACAGGACCCTGAGCGGACACCCGGCTCAGGCCAGGCTTTGCGCCGGGGCAGTCACGGGAACTGGCCAGGGCCCCGGGCTGCTTCCAGTTTGCTTGTCCGCCTTGTTTCGGGAGCAATCAAGCACGCTCGGGTTCTCGTTTCCATCCATCCGAGTCTAGGTTCCTTTATCCTCTGGGAAGCTCCACTGGTTTTCAAACCAAGTGAGAAGACTTGAATCCCTGGTGTTGGACCCCAGCGCCGGGGCGCCTAATGCGTGGCTGGGACCTGCCTCCCAGAAAGGGTCGTAAGTCTGTGATACCCCCTCTCCTCCTGTGCCCTCTGTTGGACGTGCGGCTCCTCACCTGATCGCATCTCCTCCTTCCCTTCTGGACTCTGCTTAGATCTTGTTTTACAGCCGTGGCTCGGGAAGAGCCTTTCGCCAGTCTCCTGTTTGTCCTTGGTGAGAGTTGCTTTGTGTGTAGATGACTTTTGATGTGCTTGTGGAGGCTGGTAATCTCTATGTCTTTCTGCTCTACCACCTTCATCTCCTTCCACTTCTGTTAGATTTTCTTGGAAGGCCAGAGTTGTAAAGACACAGAATAAGTGGAGGAGGGCTTCTGCTTCTGAGCAGGACACGATACGCCTCTACTCTTACTTGAATAGCACAATACTACACAAGTCATTTTCAGATCATCACAGAGCTGTGAAAGCAATGAAGACCAAAGGAGTCAAACTTCTGGAGAGGGAAAAACTCTGAGCTGACCTCAAATTGTTGGTATTTTTCTCTTGGGGCATTTGTCAGTCTTAGAGATGGAATGATATGTCGGGAGCCAGAGCGAGGAATCCCACCTGTGACAGGGTCACGTGGCAAACTCAGATGGCAGGGCAATTTGAGTCATCGGATTTCTCCCTGGTTTTTCCTGAACATGTGCCCCCAAAATAAGAATCTGTTTTCCCATTATTTTCTGACTTTCTCTGGAAGAAGTTAATTCAGGGCTTTGGCCTTCTGCATTTGAAAGGAGTGTTTCAGCCCAACCCCCCTTTGATAACACTCTAGCCTGCCTAACAAGTTCCCCTGACCTTCTACAAGCTTGTAAATTAACTGTGAGGGGCACAAAAGCCTTAAAGTATCTTAAAGTTTCAGAGCCTTTTCAAATTTATATTGGTGACAGGATTTCACGGTTAACTCAATGATCGCTGCCAGACCTCCTTATTTTTTATCTATCAGGCACCCAGGAAGACGTAATCAATGTAAATGGGATATGGACAAGGATATATAGTAGTTTTGATGTTAGCAATACTAGACTTTTGAGTAAGTTACTTTTTCTTTGCTATAAATCACTGTACTTCCTTTTATTACAAATTGCTGTATTTTTATTTGGTGTTTTCTGAGAGTGGCGTTCAGACTTCGGAAAGGTTAACACAGATGAGTCTTCTGGTTAACAAAACCTCATCAGAAGGAGCCATAGAAATGTTAACAGGCCNAGACTTTTGAGTAAGTTACTTTTTCTTTGCTATAAATCACTGTACTTCCTTTTATTACAAATTGCTGTATTTTTATTTGGTGTTTTCTGAGAGTGGCGTTCAGACTTCGGAAAGGTTAACACAGATGAGTCTTCTGGTTAACAAAACCTCATCAGAAGAGAGCCATAGAAATGTTAACAGGCCTCTTGGCCAGAAGATAATGTAAACCGCCTGAGACCTTTTGTAACGGGAGAGTATGCAAAAAAAAAAAAAAAAAAAGCCTTGTCTCCATGAGGGTCAGGACTGCTGCCCCTGCATAACTCTGCATATTCCATTATGTACAACTTGGGGTATATAAGCTGAGTTTGAAAAATAAATGGCCCCCTTTTCCTTTTGGAGTCTTGCACTGACAACGCTGGACTTCCCCATGTCATTCTTTTCTTTTTCTCCCCTTTTTCGGCTGAATTCCCATCTGGGGGGTAGAGGCTCACCAAGTCTACTTACCTGTCCTGGCTGCTAAGATCCATAAGAGAGACAGCCCAGGGCAGGGCACTCTCTGATATTCAAATGGACGCCCGTGGCCTAACGTAGATGGTGCAAACCTCTTGTCTCCAGATTTTATTGGTTTTCCATGTAAACCAAGTTATTCAGCCTCCTTTTCTTCCACTAATTTCCTACTATACTATTCTATCCTGAGGTATCCTGTTCTCTCCTATCCTGTCCTATCTCGCCTGCTCTGTCCCCGCTTTGAATATCCCTGGATCCACTGGGGCTGGACCCCGGCAAGTGGCGCCTGGAACAGGCTATTCAGAGGTAGGTCTCTCATCATTCGGGACAGACGGGACCCCAATCAGGGTGTCGCGGACCTGCCTGCCATAGGCAGAGTTGGATGATTGGGAAGTAAGGGGTTGCAAAGAAACTTGGCTGTGAGGTTAAAAAAGGGGTTGCAAAGAAACTCGATAAATTAGGTTGAAACTAAACCACTCTTTACGGTTGGAACAAACCTTTTCCAGGTTGCAACAAACCTTTTCCAGGTCGAAACAAACCTTTTCTGGGGTCGAAACACACCCGCTTTTGGGGGTTGCAAAGAAACCCATTTCTTAAGGTTGGAACGAAACCTCCTTTACAAAACTTAAATCTTTTTCTATATAAATTTCTGACATGGGTAATGAGTTAAAAGTATGACAACTCTTCATAAAAGTAATTTTAAGTACTCTTAATTTATACTTGGGTGAAGGTACAAAAACAGCTAAAAACTTATTATACTTATTATACTCTGTACGAGCCAGAAAAAGTTCATGGAGATGCTTTTGCTCTGTGAAATATGATTGTAAATGTTCTGGACTCCGGTCATGAGGCTGTTAGATGAACTATGGGAGGGCTATAGTGGTGGATGGTAGTGGGTCTCCACCTTCTACGCAGATCATATTTTCTGCCATTGGCAAAGAAAAGGAGGGAGACCATACTCTTCCTCCTGAGGAAGGAGAGTGCTTACAGGACAGTGGCCAAGCACCCTGGCAGGCCCCCTCCCCCTCTACACAAACCAAACCTTTAAAAATTTATCTTATTTAAGGCGAACACTGCAACCTCTGTTTGCGCCTTCCCAGGGCTTAAGAACTCCCTACTTTGCCTCCAAAACCTCCCAGAACATTGTCTAAGGTTGAAAAAGGGAGAATATTTTTGAGCAAAAGAGCCTTTAAAACAGAGCCTGCTCATTGTAAGAAACCCCTTCAGGGGGGCCTCACCCAAGCAAAAAAAAAGGAAAAAAGAGAAAAAGAAAGAAAAAGAAAAAAAATAATCATAATAAAAAGGATTTTATAAATAAAAAATGTTTCTCTTGTGGCCAAATAGAACAATTTTGTCGGCAATGTCCTGCTAAACAGAGCCACGCCAATTAACCCCAGGCTAGGAAAAAAAGCGGAGCAAAAAAGAGACTTGGCAACAATATTAACCCCCGATGTGCCAGTTGCTCAAATTCCAATGGGAGTGGCTAGCCCCCTGCCTGAGGACATTGTAAGACTTGTGCTAGGGCGTAACTTGCTTTTCAAAGAATCTTGGTGGTGTCTGGTATAGTAAATTCTGATTATACTGGAAAAATTAAAGTTTTGATCTCACAGCTTATTAAAACTGTGCAACTTAATAAAGGTCAAGGAATAGCACAGCTTTTGCTTTTACCTTATCAGATAGGAAAAACCTTGACTTCTCAAGCTAGGGGACCCGGAGGATTTGAATCTAGTGATCTAGCTTTTTGGGTGCAAAAAATTACAGCTTCTAGGCCTTTAAAAGTTTTTTTAATTTAAGGAGATAAAATGTCAGGGCTGTTAGACACCAGAGCAGACATTTCTTATATTGCTGAGAAAGACTAGCCCAGCTCCTGGCCAACATATACTACTGAAAATGATTGGTGGGATTAGAGAAAGTGGTATGCAGGATGGAAATGCTGTAGAAGAAAAGGTAAGAGAGAGTTTAAAACCTTGGAGAGTAGTGAGTTCCCCGTTGCTGTAGGTATTCAAGCAAAGATTAAATGGTAAAGAGCTATAGACCAGATTTAGGTTACAAAAGGATAACTGGAAAAGCTTATAAAGATATTATGCGACACCTCTTTACTTGCTTCTCATATTTAAGTGTGGCAAAAGTTTTAAAACTGATAATGTCTCTTTAAAGCTGCAGAGAGATTGTTTACTAACTTTAGATGATTTCCAGAAATTATTAGGGGATATTAATTAGATATGCCCACATTTAAAACTGACTACTGCAGATTTAAAGCCTTTGTTTGTTTGATTAAAAGGTGATCTTGATCCCAGTTCTAGGAAAAGGTTGACTAGTGAGGCAGAGTTGGCTCTTGTTAAAATGGATGAGGCTTTTAATGATCAGTTAACTTAATGATCAGTTAATAAGATTACTGTTGCCAAAAGATGAGATTAAATTATTCTTGCCACAAAACAGGATGCTTGTAACAAGAAGGCCCATTGGTTCCATCTGCCAGTGACCCCAAGAAAAATAGTTTTATTTTATCCCAGCTTGGTGGCACAATTAATTATAAAAAGAAAAAAAGAAGTGTGGAACTTTTTGGAAAAGAAGTAACAAATATATTAGTTCTATTCAGTGAGAAACAACTGCAAGTCTTTTACAAATAGTGATGATTGGCAAGTTGCCCTGATGGATTTCACAGGTCAAATTTTGTTTCATTTGCCCTCAAGCCACAGTAGTTAAAAGTACAAAAATGTTAGATTGGCAGTTTAAGGATACCTGTAAAACTTCCCAACTCTATATAGTTCCTTCGCTCCCCTTTACTCTATGGGGGAGGGACGTGCTGTTTCAAATAGGAGTTGCTCAGAGAAGAGATTTCTCAATTTCTTAGTTATCAACAGGTGGTACAATTAACAATACTTTATAAATATATTTGCCTAATTACAGTTTGCCAATTGGGTATGGGTATAAATAAAATATAATAAAAGTTTAAATGTCTAAACTAGAAAAAACTTGAAACTCTCATGTTAATTCTTAAATGTAGTATTTCTAACTTGTGACAAGACAGATTGCTAGGCAGCCACTTTTGTGTCTTAAAATAACTAGGGACATAGTTAAAATTTTATACATCAAATGATTGCTAAGGAATGTTGCAGGTGAGATGTGGCTATTTTTTATTTGAAATGTCTTAAGGTGAGAGGAGGAAGGAGAGCAAATATTTAAAATTCAAAAAACTCTAAAACTTTTTGATAAGAAATTATAATTTTTACTTATGCTATCTTTAAGAATATGAAAGGTTAATAAATTGGTGTAATTAAATTGAGCCATAACCATTGATGATCATGGGGACCGGTAATTAAGTCTGCAGAAAAAATTACAATCTAAAAATTAAACAAAATAAGATCTTGAAGATTTTGTTTAATTACATCAATTTCTGTATTTTGTGTGCATTTAAAAACTGCAGTAAGTTGAATGGGTTAATCTTGTCTAATATAAGTAAATGAGTCTGTAGACTGTGATCTCCCCAAACTAAAAGTACAGTACTTGAAATTGTGTTCTTTATGGTTATAGTGTTGGTAAAGCACTAATATACATAAAGTAAAAGAATTACACAATGCAAAAAAAAAGGGGGGTATGCCTAATTCTGTGTGTAGATCTACACTGAGCTAACTCATGTATGGATCGGTGTGTGCACTAGGCACATACATACTGAATGTGTACTGTGTAGTCGTATATACATGGTGTGTATATTGCAGTGGTGTAATATGCATGTGGCTAATATTAACTGGTATAGGTTGGCGTGCTGTGATAGCATGTGTCATATACTCTATAATTGTATTGTGTGTGTGTGACATGTGTTATTACAGTGCATTGATTTGTGTTGGTTGGTATTGGTTGTGTGCATGTTGTATTGCTGCAATATATATTAATTAATATATTAATTAATTAATTTGGCTTTGACCCATGTGCAGGGATTTGCTGGAAGAAGAGAAACCAGCAAAGCTTTTATAATCTTCTGGAGCACTGGAAACTTGAAGAGCCTCAAATGAATGTCTGAGTCTCCCCATTGTACTGAAATCTCCCACAGTCTCACAGAGCCTAGAAACAAATTCTCATTAAGAAGAGATCTGTCTCAAACACACAGCCGGTCTCCCACTTTGGACATTTGTCAAATCTTGAAGTTGCATGGGACGGAAAGTCAAAAGTAAGCTTCAAACTTCTGAAGGGCAGAAATGTGTCTTTGCAGGCTTTCAGTGATAAAAGGCAAAGAATCACCATGCTTGAAATAAAAATACTTATGGGATAGTTATGAACAAGAAAAGTGATTAAGCCAGAAATAAACTGAATCTTACTAAAACTTTATGCCAGTCGAGTTCCTGATTGGATTTAAGTGGTTTCTGCCTAGTAGTGGTGTATTAGTCAGCCTGGGGACTTCCCTGGCAGTCCAGTGGCTAATACTCTGTGCACCCAAGGCAGGGGACCTGGGTTCAATTCCAGGTCAGGGAACTAGATCCCACAAATAAATATAAATAAATATTGGGCTTTCCTGGTTGTTCAGACAGTAAAGAATCTGCCTGCAATGCAGGAGACCTGGCTTTGATCCCCATGGTCAGGAAGATTCCCTGGAAAAGGGAATGGCAACCCACTTCAGTATTGTTGGCTGGAAAATTCCATGGACAGAGGAGACTGGTGGCCTACAGTCCATGGGGTTGCAAAGAGTCGGACACGACTGAGCGACTAACACGCACTGCAGCCAGCTTGGGCTGCCGGTGGGTTTAAACACCGCAGACTTTATTTGTCACAGCTTTGGAGCCTGGGAAAGCCAAGATCGAGGTTTCAGCTGATCTGATTCTGTTTGAGTCTTTTCCTGGTTTGCTGATGGTGGCCTTTTAGCTGCACCCTCTCCTGCCCTGTCCCCCGTGTGTAAGAACAGTGAGGGGTGCTGGTGGTAAGCAAGATCACTGATCCTAACAGATGAGGGTCCTACTCAAGGGGTTCATTGAATCTTAATTACTTCTTTGACGGTCCCATGTCCAAATATGGTCACACTGGAAGTTAGAGCTTCAGTATAAGAATGGGAGGACATAATTCATCCACAGCAAGAAGACATGGAAAACTTTTTTCTTATGAAAATAGTAACTGGAACTTCTCTGGGTCTTTTGTACAAAACATCCTATCTGCAATCAAGGATTACGAGACATGTGAGGAGGCACGTTCATATGACTAGCAATCAAGAGGAACAAAATCAACAAAAGCAAACAGCTGATCCGTGTAACTGAAGTTAGCAGGTAAGCACTTCAAGACAACTGTTACTGGGGGCTTCTGGGTAGCTGACGACAGTGACGGCTGCCTAGCTGCTCCCCTCCCGATGTCTCTTCCTCGAAGGATTCAAAGACTGGACACGCAGGTCCGCACAGAGCCACGCCTTCAGCAAGGCTTCAAGACAGAGAATGCCAAGAGAAAGATCGCCTCATCCCAGCGCGTGGTCTCTCATACTCGCTGAGCCCTGTATGACCGGAAGCCTCTGTAGTGGGCAAAGCACACTGAGAAAAACTCCAGCAAAGCAAGAAAGCGAAGCCAGCGGAGAAGCTTACAGCTCACCCAAAACTACCATCTTAAAGTCTGAGATCACCTTCCATACGAAAGTATTATCACAGTCTCCAGGCAGAGGATGGCATGGACAGGCGAGTCCTTTCCCTGACGAAGGAGTCATTTAAAGGCCATTGTTCAAAACACTATTTCAGAGGACAGAAAAGGAGAGGAGGGGAGAAATATCCTTTGTAATTGGGTCATGAAGAGAAAATGAAAGAAAAGGTAGAAATTTTAGGGTCCTATGAGATCAAAGAGAAAGAAAACATTGGATGGCTTACATTTCTTCCTCCTGCTACTAAAAAAATGAACACAGTAACCCCTAAAAACACATGGATCTTACTAAATTGCTGAGAGATGTATCCATTGAGTCAGGAATCTTACAAAACACCCCACAACTACAACACCATAAAAATAGAAAGAAACATCACAAACTCAGATAAGGTTGTTTCAAAGGCAATTGGGAAAATTCTTTTTACATATATCAACTGAGTAACAACCTACTTCCGTGAGAAGCAGAAGAAATTTGTAAGTCAACACTCCAAACAGAATCATATATACTCATCAAAGCATTTGAAGGTATAAGAAAACAACCCTTGAATCAGAAATTTAAAAAATAAAGGAACATAAAAGGATAAAAACTTGAAGAAATACACAGAGTTGATTGAATTCTGGAAAGAAATGGATTAAAAAGACAAAAAAATATGGTAAATATCAAGAATATAAGGTGCCCAAGGGAAGAAAAGACATAAAAATCTAACAGGCATACAAGAAAGGCAGGAAGATAAATAAGAGAATAAGGTAAAAGAAAATAACAACATGATTACAGAGAAAGTAGTGGAAGAGAAGAAAGGCAAGTTCAGTTCAGTTGCTCAGTTGTGTCCGACTCTTTGCGACCCCATGGATTGCAGTACGCCAGGCCTCCCTGTCCATCACCATCTCCCGGAGTTCACTCAGACTCACGTCCATCGAGTCCAAGATGCCATCCGGCCATCTTATCCTCGGTTGTCCCCTTCTCCTCCTGCCTCCAATCCCTCCCAGCATCAGAGTCTTTTCCAGTCAGTCAGCTCTTTGCATGAGATGGCCAAAGTACTGGAGTTTCAGCCTCAGCATCATTCCTTCCAAAGAAATCCCAAGGCTGATCTCCTTCTGAATGGACTGGTTGGATCTCCTTGCAGTCCAAGGGACTCTCAATAGTCTTCTCCAACACCACAGTTCAAAAGCAGCAATTCTTCGGCACTCAGCCTTCTTCACAGTCCAACTCTCACATCCATACATGACCACAGGAAAAACCATAGCCTTGACTAGACAGACCTTAGTTGGCAAAGTAATGTCTCTGCTTTTGAATATGCTATCTAGGTTGGTTATAACTTTTCTTCCAAAGGCAAAGAACAATACAAAAAAGAAAACTACCAACCAATATCCTCTTGGTATTGATGCAAAAATACTAATAAATATTAGAAGTGGAATCCACATTAAGACATACACCAAGTGGAATTTATTCAAGGAACACAAAATTTGTTAAATATTAGGAAAAGCATGAATATCATATACTATCTCAACTGTGCTAAAGAAAAAAAATCACATGATCATCTATATGGACACTGAAAAGACCTATGACGAAATTAAAACCCCATGCAGAATAAAAATACTAAAAAATAAGAATTCTGAAATAAACAAATGGGACCTAATCCAATTAAAAATTTTTTTTATAGCAAAGGAAACCATAAACAAAATGAAAAGGCAAACTACGGGCTGGGAGAACATATTTTTAAATGGTGTGACTGGCAAGGGGGTAATTTATAAAGTATACAAACAGCTCATACAATTCAATAACAAAAAACAAAAAACTCAATCAAAAAATGAGCGGAAGACCTAAATAATAATTTCTCAAAAGGAGACAAACAGGTGGCCAACAGGCATATAAAAAGAGGCTCAATATTGCTCGTTATTAGAGAAACGCAGATAGAAAGTCCAGTGAGGTGCCACCTCAGAGCAGTGAGAATGGCCTCATCAGAGAGTCTCCAAATAGAACACGGTGGAGAGAGTATGGGGAAGGGAGCTCTCCCTGCTGCTGGTGGGGAAAGTATGGGGAAAGGGAGCTCTCCCGTGCTGTGGGTGGGAATATAAACTGGTGCAACCACTGTAGAAAACAGTATGGAGATTCCAGAAAAACTGGAGTTCTATACGATCCTTCAGCCCTACCTTTAGGCATACATCCAGAGGAAACTAAAATTCAAAAGACACGTGCAGCCCAGTGTTCGCTGCAGCAGAACTTACAATAGCCAGAACGTGGGAACGACTCAAATGCTCCGTGACGGATGCGAGGATGAAGCAAATGTGTTACGTGTATACAACAGAACACCACTCAGCCGTAGAAAAGAAAGGGATGGAGTAATGCCATCTGCAGCAACAGGGGTGCACCCAGAGAGGACCAGACCAAGTGAAGTGGTAGGAAAGAGAAGGACAAGTGCATTTGATATCACTTATATGTGGAACCTAGAATATGATACAAGTGAGCTTCTCACAGACACAGACAACAGACAACAGACGTGTGGTTGCCGCAGGCGGGGGTGGAGAGGTGGATCGGGAGTGTGGCATTAGCAGATCATATTATTACATATGCATATGATACATGTATACAATTGGCTGTATAAAAAGGCAAAAAGATACGACACTGAAACATAAACTCCTCAGGTCAGTAGGTGCCCAATATGCTACAGAGAAGAGTGGAGAAATAACGCCAGAAAGAGTGAAGAGACAGAGCCAAACCAAAAGCCACTCCCAGCTGTGGATGTGACTGGCGATGGAAGCAAGGCCTGATGCTGTGAAGAGCAATATTGCGTAGGCACCTGGAATTTTAGGTCCATGAGTCAAGGTAAATTAAAAGTGGTCCAACAGGAAATGGCAAGAATGAACATTGACATTTTAGGAATCAGTGAACTAAAATGGACTGGAATGGGTGAATTTAACTCAGATGACCATTATATCAATTACTGTGGGCAAGAATCCCTTAGAAGAAATGGAGTAGCCCTCATAATCAACAAGAGTCTGAAATTCAGTTCAGTTCAGTTCAGTTGCTCAGTAATGTCCGACTCTTTGTGGCCCCATGAACCGCAACATGCCAGGCCTCCCTGTCCATCACCAACTCCCGGAGTTCACTCAAACTTATGTCCATTGAGTCAGTGATGCCATCCAACCATCTCATCCTCTGTCGTCCCCTTCTCCCACCCTCAGTCTTTCCCAGAATCACGGTCTTTTCTAATGAGTCAGTTCTTCCCATCAGGTGGCCAAAGTATTGGAACTTCAGCTTCATCATCAGCTCTTCTAATGAATATTCAGGACTGATTTCCTTTAGGATGAACTAGTTGGATCTCCTTGCTATCCAAGGGACTCTCAAGAGTCCTCTCTAACACCACAGTTCAAAAGCATCAATTCTTTGGCACTCAGCTTTCTTTATGGTCCATTTCTCCCATCCATACATGACTACTGGAAAACCATAGCCTTGAATAGATGGATATTTATCACAAAGTAATGTCTTAGCTTCTTCATATACTGTCTAGGTTGGTCATAGCTTTTCTAAAGAGCAAGCTTTTTTTAAATTTCATGGCTGCAGTCACCATCTGCAGTGATTTTGGAGCCCAAGAAAACAAAGCCTCTCCTCACTGTTTCCACTGTTTCCCCATCTATTTGCCATGAAGTGTTGGGACTGGGTGCCATGATCTTAGTTTTCTGAATGTTTTTAAGCCAGCTTTTTCACTCTCCTCTTTCACTTTCATCAAGAGGCTCTTTAGTTCCTCTTCACTTCCTGCCATAAGGGTGGTGTCATCTGTGTATCTGAGGTTATTGATATTTCTCCCAGCAATCTTGATTCCAGCTTGTGCTTCTTCCAGCCCAGCATTTCTCATGATGTACTCTGCATAGAAGTTAAATAAGCAGGGTGACAATATACAGCCTTGACGTACTCCTTTTCCTATTTGGAACCAGTCTGTTGTTCCATGTTCAGTTCTAACTGTTGCTTCCTGACTTGCATACAGATTTCTCAAGAGGCAGGTCAGGTGGTCTGGTGGTCTTCATCTCTTGAAGAATTTTCCACAGTTGGTTGTGATCCACACAGTCCAAAGTTTTGGTGTAGTCAAAGAAGCAGAAGTAAATGTTTTTCTGGAACTCTCTTGTTTTTCTATGATTCATCTGATGTTGACAATTTGATCTCTGGTTCCTCTGCCTTTTCTAACTCCAGCTTGAACATCTGGGAGTTCTCAGTTCACGTACTGTTGAAGCCTAGCTTTGGGAATTTTGAACATTACTTTGGTAGTGTGTGAGATGAGTGCAATTGTGTGGTAGTTTAAGCATTCTTTGGCATTGCCTTTCTTTGGGATTGGAATGAAAACTGACATTTTCCAGTCTTGTGGCCACTGCTGGCATATGGAGTGTATCATTTTCATAGCATCATCTTTTACGATTTGAAATAGCTCAGCTGGAATTCCATCACCTCCCCTAGCTTTGTTCATAGTGACCTTCCTAAGGCCCACTTGACTTCACACTCCAGGATGTCTGCCTCTGGGTGAGTGATCACACCATCATAGTTATTAAGATCTTTTTTGTACAGTTCTTCTGTGTATTGTTGCTATGTCTTCTTAATATCTTCTGCTTCTGTTAGGTCCCTACCATTTCTGTCCTTTATTGTGCCCATCTTTGCATGAAATGTTCCCTTGGTATCTCTAATTTTCTTGAAGGGGTCTCTAGTCTTTCCCATTCTATTGTTTCCTCTATTTCTTTGCATTGATCACTGAGGAAGGCTTTCTTATCTCTCTTTGCTATTCTGTGGCACTCTGCATTCAAATGGGTATATCTTTCCTTTTCTCCTTTGCCTTGAACATCTTTCCTTTTATCAGTTATTTGCAGGTCCTCCTTGGACAACTAGTTTACCTTTTTGCATTTCTTTTTCTTGGGGATCTTGATCACTGCCTCCTCTACAATGTTAGAAACCTCTGACCATAGTTCTTCAGGCACTCTATCAGATCTAGTTCCTTGAATCTGTTTGTCACTTCCACTGTATAATCGTAAGGGATTTGATTTAGGTCCAGCCTGAATGGCCTCGTGGTTTTCAGTCGTGTCTGACTCTGTGACCACATGGACTATATGGTCCATGGAATTCTTCAGCCCAGAATACTGGAGTGGGTAGCCTTTCCTTTCTTCAAGGGATCTTTTGAACCCAGGGATTGAACCCAGGTTTCCGGCATTGCAGATGGATCCTTTACCAGCTGAGCCACAAGGGAAGTCTGGTTTTCCCTACTTTCTTCACCATCATGTAAGAAAGAAGGGCATGAGAAAATCTGCTTATTTGTGCAAAAAGAAGGAAGTATAGTCCTAACGTTGAGGCTTCCCTGGTGGCTCAGCTGGTAAAGAATCCACCTGCAATGCGGGAGACCCGGGTTTGATCCCTGGGTTGGGAAGATCCGGTGCAGAAAGGAAGGGCTGCCCAGTCCAGTATTCTGGCCTGGTTGCAAATAGTCGGACAGGACTGAGCGACTTTCACTAGCACTGTAATCTTAACATTAAAGAAACTGGTTCCCTTTGGGGTGGGGCGGGGCTGTCNCCTGGGTTGGGAAGATCCGGTGCAGAAAGGAAGGGCTGCCCAGTCCAGTATTCTGGCCTGGTTGCAAATAGTCGGACAGGACTGAGCGACTTTCACTAGCACTGTAATCTTAACATTAAAGAAACTGGTTCCCTTTGGGGTGGGGCGGGGTGGGCAGGGTGGGAAAGGGTTAGAGAGAGCAGAGAAATGAGGAAGGAGTAGTGAGTGTGAGAAGAACATGACACCGCCTCTTCAGCGTTGCTGTTACTGTTTGAATGCGCAGGCTTCCCTGGTGACTCAGTGGTAAAGAACCCGCCTGTTGAATGGGACCCCTGAGTCGGGAAGATCCCCTGGAGGGGCGTGGCACGCAGTCCAGGATCTTGCCTGGAGAATTCCATGGACAGAGGAGCCTGGCGGGCTGTCCACGGGGTCACAAAGAGTCGGGCACAACTGAGCACCTAAGCACACTTGAGCCCATGGTCTGCCAGTTGGTTAAGCGTAGAGGCCAGCGGCCAGGGTTTTTTCAGGACGGGACACAGAAGGCCAGCAGAGACAGTCACTCCTTGCTTCTGTGCTTTTTACACTAACTATATTGCTTTCCGTACAAACAGCACATCATTCTTTGTTTAGATTTTTTAACCTTAAACTAACACTCCATTTAGAGCAATGGTTAAAAGCAAGATCAAATAGCAAAGAGAAAATTTTATTTCTGTCAATTATGCAGCAACCATTGCCTTTTTTTGACAGCCACAGGGTACCACAGGCAATTTTCACTACTCTGGACAATCAAAATCTTAACTGGCTGGCTTTACACAGGGGTCAATTATCTCCTTAACAAATTCCTCTGTCTCTCTTAGCACTAACCGCTCTTCACTACCTTTGGTTTGTGATGAGATAACTGGAGACGATCAAGGGAAGACTGGGAACTCTGGTATTTTCATTTTGTGTGTGGGTGAAGTAAGAGTTACTCAAGCAATTACTAAGCCAGTTCAGAAGCCTTTTCTTTTCACCCACCATAGCTCACATTTGCTACAGGAACATGGGATCACCATAAACCATATGTCCTGATTATTTTGATATAACTCT
Organism: Aepyceros melampus; assembly: GCA_006408695.1. Lineage (NCBI taxonomy): Eukaryota > Metazoa > Chordata > Mammalia > Artiodactyla > Bovidae > Aepyceros > Aepyceros melampus. The sequence goes on along the minus strand of SJXQ01007968.1, from coordinate 69,516 downwards.
ATTTAAATTTGCACTTTTTAATTTAAGGTGCTAATGTTACTTAGCCTTGTTTCCTTTCTGTAGGATAAAGAATTAGCATTGAATTGAATTCTAATTCCTGTTTACTGACATCAGGCAAATCTTTCTGAGTATTGTTTTTTCTATTTGTGAAGCTGTAATTATAACAACTGTCTGTAGTGAGACCTAAACCACAGCACCAGTTACTAGTAACGTTCAGTTAACCTTAGCTTAATCTATTTTTAAAAAAATTAATCTTCCTTCTACAATCAGTAGGAACTCATTTTCTACCACTGTTTTTGAAAGCAACATAGAACAGTGTTTCTGTCAAGGTTTGACTTGTGATTGCATACAACAGAAATAACACTGGCTGGTTTGAGCAGGAAGTTATTTAATTAAAGGCTTTGGATAGATCACAGAACCTCCGGGAGAGTTTGGGAATCAGGCTCGGAGGCCACATCATCGGGGAACGAGCTGCACCTCACGCAGGACTCTCCGGAGCCACACCCCGCTTCTGCAGTGGGCGTAGGCGGCCAGTGGTTCCCCCAGCGCCGCAGGCCCTGGAGCAGGGATGAGCCACCAGACCACAGAGCCCGTGGCCGCCCTGCCGTGGCCTTGCCAGACTGCGTCCTTGTGACGGTCACTGCCTTTGGAATCGTGTCTAGGGCAGGCTGGTCAGACCGCACAGACTTACGTCTTATGTCTGTGCAGTGACCACAGAGGAGACTGGGAAAATATCTCTTAGGTGTCTTCCTCTTCAAGGGGGAGTCGAGTTTATACCCTGGTTTATACCCTGGGGGCGCCCCCAAAGAGGAAAGGGGTTCAGGTACTGGTTGGTCACAACAATGGCAAATGTGCACCGGAGGATTTGAGGAGCTGCAGCAAGCGCTTAGGAGAAAGCGAGGGCACGCCTGCGCGTGGACAGAGCAGGGGTGCCTTTCCTCGTCTCCCTGCCCCTCCCCACCCCCGGTGTCTACCTTCACGGCACATGAAGGACCTCATTTCTTAGGCAACTTTTCTCTCTCACCTGAGAGCGTGTGTGAGATCTTAGGAAGGGGCAATGGCATTGGGCTTAGGATAATCTTGAATCCTCTCTAGTTGATTAAGGGAAAGTGAAGTGAAAGTTGCTCAGTCGTGTCAACTCTTTGCGACCCCATTGACTCTACAGTCCACAGAATTCTCCAGAATACTGGAGTGGGTAGCCTTTTGCTTCTTCAGAGGAATCTTCCCAACCCAGGGATCGAACCCAGGTCTGCCACATTACAGGCGGATTCTTTACCAACTGAGCTATCATGGAAGCCCAGTATTAAGGAGAAAAGGGGAATCAATTCTAAAGTTTGACATTTATTATTATTAGCAAAGATAGTAGACTACAGTGGATTTTGATACATTATGAGTCATGACACTATGAGTAAAGCATGGTTTAGGCAAAACAGTGTCAGAAAAACATGCTGATCACAATGTGCAGGTGTGGGGCTTGCTCTGGGATCAGCACTGATTTTCAGCCAAAGTTCTGGGCTTTGCTCTGTCCCCCTCCATTTCTTTACTTTCCATTGCGTACAGCAGGTTATGCTGTTGCTAATATTACTTTGTTGTGGTGTCCACTCAAGCTTCCTGTATCTTTCCACATAATCTGCAATCGATTCTAAATAATTACAAATTTAAATAAAACCTTGAAACCAGCCAACATGAACTGCTGCTTTCTTCAGCTACAAGGCATCCCAAACAACCAAGTCCACAGGCTAGTTAACATACAGTGCTTCTGACCCAGCCGATCGTGTCATCACAAATCATTTTGTGGCGTACGGTGGTGTTGATTTGTGGGTTGCGCCATCACCTTATTGAACTTTTATCCTGTCAATGACACTTCTGCCACAAGCCTCACATCCTTCAATATAAATTAGCTATGGCTCCACGCTCATGAATGGAGAAAAGTGTGTGTGTATGTGTGTGTATCTGTATATGTGTTTCTCTTCAGAAAACAATCTGCCGTTTTGTTAATAGACCAAATGTCTCTTACTCGATGATCAAGGTGAGGGAATTGCCAGAGGCTGATCAGTGCATGTAGTGCCTTGAGGGCAATCCCACTGTGTGAAAATCATTGTTGGCCCTCACCTCTAGAGAGACATTATCTAAATTTAGCATAGCAGTCCCACGAGGCAACCTATGCTCTTCAATCCGACCCCGTTTCCTCTGGTTTTGACTTTCATCCCCTTCGATAGGTTTAAATTTCTCCTTCTTACTGGGATGGTTCTTGGCATCTCACTCTGAGGCCCTGTTTCCAGTTGCCTCCTTCCTCAGGACTCTCCTTGGGTTTTGGATGAAATGGACATCAAGTCTGACCTCCCAGCTATTGTCCTGGGATGTTCTGGACCTTGCCTGCTCCTAGTGTTCATTATCCTTGACGGGAGACATACATGTCAGGACACCGCTCATTCCATTGACAGTGCTGGTCTGGAGAAACGTGAAATGCTTCACCTCTATCGTTTCCAGTACAAGAAATGAAGAAAAGGGAATCAATAGGAGGGAAGAAGTTGGAAATTGTTTGTATAATCCATAGACTACATGTTTCAAATTCCAGATAAACAAAGGATGGCTTAGAGACATATTTATAAAGCTTAAATTGTTCCAACTTGCTTTTAAAACCTTAGAATTGATTACATTTCAATATGTCAGGCACAGTGCTAGGCCATATTTGAATAGACAACATAATATAGTATAATGTAGTATATTGCCAAATAACATAAATTATATATGATACTATTAATAATATATAAACATACACACATAATTTACTTCTTACAACAACCCCATGGCACAAGGATTATGGGAAATAGTAATTATCTGGTTCAAGGCAATCAATTTGCCCATCTGAAAAATTGGTCCTAATTTGTATTTGATGCTTGTGTCTGAATCACTGCCATAGGTTTTATTCTTCGAGATCCCCTGAAGGAATTAAATAATGTTAGGTGACCTCCTAGAACGGCAGTTCTGCTTCTAGTAGCAGAAAATTAGGCTAGAATCCTCCAGAGATTTACTGGCAAAATTAGCAGCAGAGGGTATAAAAGCAGCAACTAATTCTGCTAGAAAGCGAGCAGAAGGAAGTCACTAATCTTATTAGCAGCTGTGTCATTAGTCAGAACAACAAGAATTAGGAATGGAGTTTTGAATGCTAGTTTCTTTTAAGAGTTCTATTTAAGAGTCCCTGTTCTTATTTCAAGACCAGTGGAAGGATAAAGAATAATGGTAGCAAAAGAAATTTCATAGAGGTGAAAAAGTAGAGTTCTGTTCCATAATTCTGCAAAACCTGGACAGGGCTTAAGAGGGCCTGTGGGCAGCACAGCGCTGACCGCTCAGATGCTATACACAAGCAGTTGTCAGTGTGTTCCAAGAATACTGAAAGCTTTGCGAACAGAGTCCCTTTGTGGAGGCTTAGCCTGAGTGGGTCAGAGAAGGCAATGGCACCCCACTCCAGTACTCTTGCCTGGAAAATCCGATGGACGGAGGAGCCTAGAAGGCTGCAGTCCACGGGGTCGCTACTAGTCGGGCATGACTGAGCAACTTCACTTTCACTTTTCACTTTCATGCATTGGAGAAGGAAATGGCAACCCACTCCAGTGTTCTTGCCTGGAGAGTCCCAGGGACGGGGGAGCCTGGTGGGCCGCCGTCTATGGGGTCGCACAGAGTTGGACACGACTGAAGCGACTTAGCAGCAGCAGCAGCAGCAGCCTGAGTGGGTAGGCTAACTGGGTTCAGCTGTGAAGGACATGCACCAGGCCCAGGTATTCCTCACAGAAGACAGGCTGCCTCGGGCTGTCCCAGCCCCGAGTCCAGAGGCTGCAAGGACGGGCATAGACCATGGCGGCGAGTTCTGTTCACTGACTTCCAACCTCAGAGTATACATGACTGTGCATGGGGCCCATCAGCTCCCCTCTTATTCAGCGTGAAGTTACAAGCCAACAAAAGCCTAGGGCTCGATAGAAACCTGCATTCCTCAGAGAAAAAGGACCCAGAAACCATACAAGAGAAAAGGCGGTCTCATATTCGACCTAATCTTGGACGATGACTGGAAGGCTCTGGTTTCCCTGGGGTCACGTGTGGATGGGAGAGCTGGACTGTGCAGAAGGCTGAGCGCCAGAGAATGGATGCTTTTGAACTGTGGTGTTGGAGAAGATCTTGAGAGTCCCTTGGACTGCAAGGAGATCCAATCAGTCCATTCTAGAGGAGATCAGCCCTGGTATTTCTTTGGAAGGAATGATGCTAAAGCTGAAGCTCCAGTACTTTGGCCACCTCACGCGAAGAGCTGACTCATTGGAAAAGACTCTGATGCTGGGAGGGATTGGGGGCAGGAGGAGAAGGGGATGACAGAGGATGAGATGGCTGGATGGCATCACGGACTCGATGGACGTGAGTCTGTGTGAACTCCGGGAGTTGGTGATGGACAGGGAGGCCTGGCATGCTGCAATTCATGGGATCACAGAGTTGGACACATCTGAGCAACTCAACTGAACTGAGACACTCAAACTTGTTTGTTTACATAGAAATTTTCCCCCTGATATGACTGACCTGAATTTTATCCCTAGCTTTCAGAGTCTCTGGTCTCTAACCAGTAAATTCTCCAAGTCTGCATCTAATGTTAACACTCAAATTTTGTAACTGATCAAGTCAGACTCATAACAACTGGGACAGTTAAAACATGTAGCCACAAGTGTTAACATGAAGTCTTGTGAGGACATCAAAATATGGGACTTCTGAGTCACCAAATCTCAGGAATTGACCTAATCTCCAACTAGATACAATTTCTGGTAATGTGAAATAGGACCAATATGAAATTAAAAATATAATTACTTTCCCATTTCCATATTCATTGTTGAATTGATAAAATGTTCACTTTAAAAAACCCATCTGACTGTTGATTTTTCCTGAACATAATTAAGGGTCTCAGAGTATTAGTATAGTAATTCAGGCTGAATGACAATATAGTCTCATGTGATAACTTTCAAGGAAATTGTGGTAAAGCCACAAGTAGTGCTGAAGAGGTGAGTAAACCAACCCATCTTTGTTCTTGGTACTAGAGAGCTCAAAAGTGTCACTTCTCATCCCTCCTCTATATTGTCTAGTTTCCTCCTAGAAATTCATGGGCTAAACACTCCATAGCTGTCCTGCTAAGGAAGTTTCCCTGTTTTTCAACTGAAGATGGAGACTGGGCTCCCATATTGGCCTACTGTGGGTTTGTATCTTCCCACCTCTACTCTTATTTTTATTTTTTAATAGTACCTTAATTTTCTTTTGGGAGCCATTCTTTCACGACTCTCAACCTATGAGATTTAGGTGGCTGCTGTTAGGATGGACCTGTACCTGCCTAATCAGCAAATTCAAACACAGAGATTCTTACCTCAGGTTATCTGGAACTCATCTGTCATTGAACTTATTGTTGGTGTTGCAAATTCCACTTCTTAAAAGCGAAAGGAATTCTAGCCCTCTTATCTTGGAGCAGAGTCCTTTGCTCTCCACACAGGCAAATTCTGTTTGTGTGGCCACGGTGCCACTGAGGTCAGGACATTTTTCATAGACAATGACAGCCCCACATTCGCCTACTGTTTTGATTTTCTGAGCTCTGCTCAGGATAAGACACTATTGATTTTGAAGGTCAAAAAGGCTAATTCTTAGAAAAGAATACCAAGAAATATGCAGTTAGGGCAGAGCTAATAGTGAGTGAGTAGAATGTAGGAACAACCTTTTTTTTTCCCCCTCCAGATAAGGGCAGTGAGCTTTTCCTAGGAGAAAGAAGAGAAGAAAGCTTATTCATCTATAACAGCCCACAGAGTGCAGGGAAATGGAAATCAATGGCTGCTGTCATTGTGTACATCACAATCAGTGAAGGAGAGAAAGAGCGCTGAGTGGCAGACAGGTATCTTTCTGGAGCTTTTGACTCTTACGAGAGGTCCTGCAGCATAATGGCTAAGGTCCTGAATTTCGGGGGGTCACATCGCCCAGTTCCAAATCCCATCATGGCCATTTAGTAGGTGTGCCAAGTTGAGAAAGTTTCTTGCCTCCTCTGTGCCTTACTTTCTTCATCTGCAAAGTGGAGATTAAAGCCATCACGTAGGTTTTTGTTCTAAGGAATCAGTGCATACAGAAGACTTACAGCATTGCCAGGCCTATCGTAAATGCTCTGTTCTTGGCAGGTAGCCCTGTGCTGTCCTGTTAACTGCTGTTATACTCTCAAAGTTCGCGATTGCTTCCCAGCTCTTTGACCTATGTCCCCATCTCACCGAATCTCAGAGCCTCTCCTCAAATACCATATTTCGGACAGCACTGTCTCCATTCTGGTCTAAACCCAAAGCTTTGGATCGTCTCAAGCACTCTCCCAATGTGATGGATTCCAGAGGGGTAACTGTACCAGATTCCAGCCAAGGCCCAAACAGATACGTCTCCCATCACAGCCAACGGCGTGATTTGGCAGACGTGCCTGTGCACCTCCCGTCTGTAACACAGACGGAACGACTCCTGTAGAACCTACACAGGGCTGACGCTGCAGTCACCGCCAGGCCCTACAGGCAGCCCTGCCGGTCAGGGGGAGGCCAGCCTGCGTTAGTGCGTCCCCAGACACAGAGCTCCCCGGACTGAGTGCACACCACACCCTCCTGTGCCCGGTACCCCTGGTCCCCGCCAGGGCCTGATACTGAAATACACATTTGTTAAATAACCAAGGGGTTTAGAGATGAGAGCAGCTTCAGCTCTAGGGAAGACAGCTGTGTTATTGCCTGAAGATGAGTCACTCACGGATTACTCCCAAGAACCACGTTTTCAGTGGGCAAAAAAATTAGGCCATACTGTTTTTTAACTCAATTTTTTACTTTAGATTGGAGTATAGCTGATTTATAAGTTGCGGATGAACAGCAGAGTGATTCAGCCATACATATACATATATCCGTTCTCTTCCAGATTCTTCTCCCATACAGGTTATTACAGAAGATTGAGTAGGGTCCCTGGGCTGTCCGGTGGGTCCTTGTTGAGTGTCTATTGTATATATAGTAGTATGCATATGTTAATCCCAAACTCTTAATTTATTGTGTTGGTTTATGGGTCTCTAAAACTGCTAATTCTAGCTACTCAATTGTCCCAAGTGAAAGATACACTTTATGTGTTTATAATAAGGTTTCCTTGGTTTTAGTCTGGCAGGCTTTTTCTATGTCATGGATCAGTGCTGCACAAAGACATATGCTTTCTCATTTGGTTTAAATGTATTTATTCTTAATTGAAGGATAATCGTTTCACAGTATTGTGTTGGTTTCTGCCAAATATCAACATGAATCAGCCGTGGATACACATACGTCCTCCCCTCCCGAGCCTCCCTTCCACCTCCCTCCCCATCCCACCCCTCTATTTCTTTTCATAGAGACTCATGTTAAAAAAAAGGTAAAAAATAAAGTTGCTTGAACATGGTTCAGTAACAAACCATGAAATCTTTTGGGGGGCATCCTATGAGTACTTTGACAATAGTTCTTGTGTGGTCACATTAAGGAAAACATATTGGCTTTATGTGTTACGCTTCCTTTGCTTTTAATCTGTTGGAAATTTTAGATCAACCTTTGGCAATCATAGGTTGTATTTATAATGCTAGACTGAGGCTGCATTAATCACTGTATCATGAATTTATATTAGGTTTAGGAAACCTTGCAAACATTTATAACATTTAGTTTTTCATTAACTTGCTAGAAGGAAGCTTGTGAATAATTTGTTAGTTGAGACATCTGTGAAAACAGACTTGGTTAATTTATTAAGGAAGTAGTTGCTACAATCTCTCAGAGCAAAACCTTCTTCCTTGCTGTATTTACTGAGTTCTACCCCTAGTATGTGAATCTGAGAACTAGGCTACTTAAGACCAGAATTAGAAAAGACTGCAGCAACAAGCTGGACATTCGTATGGGCATTTATTTTCTCCAGCATTAAGTTTTAATGGCAGATACTTGTTAACTTTGCTCACTTTCTATAACTCTTAGAAGTAAATCCAGTTTTATTCATGGCAAGAGCTGATGCAGCTGGAGGGTGGATTTTCTTGGTAAGTTACAGAGGGGCTAAGAGAGATGCTGGGGTGTGCTTGCTGTTATTCCAGGAGGAATTTTGCCTCTAAAGCAGCTCATAGCATGAGAGAAGCCATCTCATATATAGCAGCTTGTCATAAATTAAGTTGACCTCAGGACAAAAGAATATTTTTGGAGAACTTTTCTCTAAGAACAAGGCCTCTGGCTTATCAGAAGTTAACAAAAGTAACTCCTTTAATAAGTCTTGGCATCTCAAATTCAGTTTGGTTTCAAGAAATCCAGAGAAGAGCTCTGTTTACTGTATATCTGTGACTAAGCACAATGCCACAAACCAGGCAAGGAACTGCAAAATGCTCTCATGGGGTTCACCGTGAATAATGAACAACATAAATACAACTAAGAAAGGCACCCCATCCATCCTCTGAGCAAATGTTAAATGTGAACTCAGAGCTTCGTGTCTGTAAAACATGGAAGAAAACGCAGGAACCAGAATAGCTGATGTGATGGAGCCCCAGTTTGATTTGCTACTGGTTACATAATTAAAGTCCAATGTATGCAAAACATAGTAGGATTTATCCATTCATCTGACACTTATTTTCACTCTTACCATAAGAAAAAGCACTGAAGTGAGGGCCTGACAAGACCCAATGCCTATCCTCAAGTTATATAGCAATTACCTGGTATAGAAAAACCATGTAGATGCTTGAAATGAACAAACAGTTTTATTCCACAAACCTGAAGCACCAATCTCTGCATCCCAACTTGCCCCTTCTGTTGCACGCGGTCCGAGTGGTAAATGCTACTGTCGGGGGCGGCAGTGTGTCCGAATGCATACTGGAGCCCTTCACGTTCAGCAGTTTCCCAGGCTTCTCAGCACCGTGTGCCTGCCCTGCTGGGGTCCACCAGGGTCTCCCCAAGTGTCACGGCCAAGAAGTCGCTTAGTCATGTCTGACTCTTTGCGACCCCATGGACTTTAGCCCCCCAGGCTCCTCCATCAATGGGATTTTTCCAGGTAAGAATACTGGACTGGGTTGCCATTTCCTTCTCCAGGGGATCTTCCCAACCCAGGGATTGAACTCGGGTCTCCCTCATGCCAGGCAGACTTTACCCTCTAAGCCACCAGGGAATCCTTGGAGGGTCTGCCCAAGAAGAGCTCAAATGCATTAAAAAATAATAGACTTCGGTCTCCAAGAAGCCTGTTCAGCCAGTCTTGGAGGTGGAAATCCTAGCCATGGATGTAGCTTTGGTCACACTCCTGAACACTGGCCTCTGGACTCCTGTGAACTTAGCCACAGCTTACGAGCTACATCAGCTTACTTCCTGCTTTCTTTCCAGTCCTGGCTAGCCCTGGCAAGGAGCCTACACTGAGTTTTGTACCATCGCACGTCTGCCCTTAGCTCAGCCCCATCAGCTGTCCTAACAACGCAGGACTCCGGAAGGTGGGCTAGGGCGGGCTTGCTCTGGGCCTCAGATGAGCATTCTGACCCCTCTTCTCTGCTTACAGAAGCTGTGAGGTCTTGGACAAAATAATTAACCCTCCCAGACTCTAAGACTTCTACTTCAAGGCAGAATATAGTTTTTAACCTCCTCTGTTAGGAGGGTTAGATGACGTAATGCAGGTAAAGTGCCCAGCATGTCACTGAGCTAAGCAGGGGGGAGCTCGCACTGCCTCCTCTCTCAGACCCTCACTTTAAGGAGCCAGCCTCCACACTTGTGCCTGACTGTTAGCCAGCTTAGCTCTTGCGTGTTCCTTCCCCACCTTTGGCAGCCTGTCTTATCCAGGCCCTCCATGGAGAGCCCCTGGTCCCTCACCCACTGCCAGGCAAGGAAGGGGACAGTTCCCCTCATCAACAGACGGTGCAGCGTCTGTGAAACCTGGGGCTCCCACAGACGGTTCATGCGGCGCCTGAGCACAGCGGCGGTTCAGGTAAAGAGACGCTGAGTCTAGGAGTGAGGGGCTGAGCTCAGCCCAGCCCCGCGCCTCCTCGAGCGGGTCCCGGGAAGGCCGGCGGAGAGACGAGGTTGTCCTTGTGTCTTTCGGGTCCCTGTCCTATTCCTCACACCCAGGAGCAAGCGTGACGCTGTGTTCGAAGGCCGCCAGGACTCCTAGGGCCAGACTGCCTGGGTTCGAGTCTTGATGCCACCGTCCGCTAGCTGCTGCCCTAGAGGGAGTTCTCTCATCTCACACCTCGGTTTCCTCACCCGCAAGGCGAGGACAGAACCTGCCGTTAGGGCTGTTTAAGGAGCCACTCAATTCATCCTGGGAACTGCTGAGAACAAGGCTTGGGACACAGTAAGCCCGATCCACGTGCTTTTAAAGCAGAACACAGCTAGAATGCCGGGTGCTAACCTGTCCCTAAACCTTGAGGGCGCAGGTGTGCGGAGAGCCCTCGTGAAGCCGCCACGAGAACCCTGCGGGCGCCGCTGCTGCCACGCGTGCTCAGAAATCTAGAAACGCAGCCGCAGGGCGCGCCACCCTTTCTTCCATCAGAAAGCGAAGGATGTGGGCTTCGTGAAACAGATGAAATGAGCTCCCTTAAATGGATTATCCAAGGCTTCTACTTGACTAAAAACATAAGGCTAGCTCTTTGTATATAACATTTGAAAAAAAAAAAATCTCTAGAGTAAAAGTGGGAGAAGGCAATGGCACCCCACTCTTGTACTCTCGCCTGGAAAACCCCATGGATGGAGGAGCCTGGAAGGCTGCAGTCCATGGGGTCGCTGAGGGTTGGACACGACTGAGCGACTTCACTTCACTTTTCACTTTCCTGCATTGGAGAAGGAAATGGCACCCCACTCCAGTGTCCTTGCCTGGAGAATCCCAGGGACGGCGGAGCCTGGTGGGCTGCCGTCTATGAGGTCACATAGAGTCGGACATGACTGAAGCGACTTAGCAGCAGCAGCAGCAGAGTCAAAATGCCACTTAACATTGGGGCAAGCTGGATGGCTTTTAATGGTAAAGGTTATACATGCTCAGACCCCTGATTGCTTCCTGTCTCCCCGTGAAGAGTGCATCTTGTCGCATTTGCGTCCCCCAAAGCGCTCCACTCAGCTTCCTTCTGCCACACGGCCTGCCTTCATCTCTGAACTGGGGGAGCCCACTCCTGTTTAGTTCATCTTGTCCTCTTTTGCTTGATACCCTGGCTGAGCAATCACCAGGTCCCGAGGGACACGGACGAACAAGAAACACGTGGAATGGGTTGTCCTGGGACTTCTGATTTTGAGAATAAGAACTGAGTTTGTCTTGCTTTGTAACTCTGTCTAAACAACTGGTAAAATGTTTTCACTTACACGGACATTTGATAAACTTAGACTCAAGGAGCAGTTAGCAGAGAGACAGGAGAACAGGACTCTTAGAAATAAGGCTGTGTTTTCTTGGATAAGTGACTTCCATGTCTGGAGTTTCTGATCCCTTAACTGTGCAACGTTAGGGATGGCCTGCATTGTCTTCAAAGGCTCCTGCCTCCTCTGAATGTCACTAAACTGCATTTGTGAAATATTAAGATAACTGCAGGTGGGTACCCTAGTGTTAGCTGCCTTTTAAGTGAGGGGGTTGGAATTTAAAAATAAGATAAATTATTAAAACATCTGTGAAAGAAGCATGAAAGTTTCTAAGATCAGTTTCATAGGTTGCTTTTGAGTTATTATAACTTCAGTATTTAAGATAGCTAGTGGGGAGCTGATGTATAGACAGGGAGCCCAACTCAGCACTCTGTGATGGCCTAGAGGGGCGGGTGGGGCTTGGGAGGGAGGTTTAGAGGGAAGGGATATATGTATTCATATAGCTGTATAGCAGAAACTAACACAACAGTGTAAAGCAATTATACCCCAATTAAAAAATTTTTTAAAAAGCTTCACTATTTAGATTTTTGTTTCAAACTAGAAATATAATAATAAAAAGAGAGTTAAGGTGATACCAGGTAAAGGATGGAGTTAGCACTGTATCTTTTAAAACAATTGATAGGAAATTTTAGTTTAACATAACTGTTTGGTGATAAAGCCTCTTTTCTCCTTGAGTGAGGTAAATATCTACTTATCCAAAAGTGAGTACACAGGGGGTAAAATTATCCACAAAGCTTAGCTCAGTGTGAGCCTGAAGTAATGGCTTCCATGGGCAATTAGGCTTATGAATTCCAGGTTCTCTGCAAATTGTATGTACTTGTATTTACAGTTTGATCTGTATATATTAAATGACTGATGATTAAGAGTAAAAAAAAATTATACAATCCATACTTCTATGATTTTTTTAAAAAGCAGGCTGAATACCACCATAATAAATTTTACTGAATGTGAAATGTCAGGAAAATATAAGTCCAGTACTTCTTTATATCAATAATTAATGTCGGGTTATACTCATACAGGCCTTTAAGATCATTCAAAATCTGCCATTTTGCAGAAGCCTAGGGAAAGTGAGCTTCCCAAGGTAACTCCATGAATTAACAGCAGAGCTGGAAATTTAACCTTTCCTTTGTGGATTAATCCCACAGACTCTATCCTCTGTGCATGGAGCAGACAGACACAGATGACAGCTGCTACCTATCTTTTAAAGATGCTCAGTTTAGAAGGCTCGGAATATCCTTACATTACGAGTCTTTGTTTTAGCTGTTTATCTTAGTCCAGTTGCTTATTATTAAGCTAAACCTTTCATTTATCCTTATAACCTAAACATTTCTTTTAAGAGTCCCGCCTTTTCTCCTTCTTTTTCTGTTTCTGTATTTTGTATAAAAGCGTTTCCCAGGTGGCACAGTGGTATAGAATCTGCCTGTAATGCAGGAGATTCGGGTTCAATCCCTGGGTCGGGAAGATCCCTGGAGTAGGAAATGGCAAGCCTCTCCAGTGTTCTTGCCTGGGAACTTCTATGGACAGAGGAGCCTGACGGGCTACAGTCCATGGGGTCGAAAAGAGTCAGACACGACTGAGAGACTGAGCCCACACTCACACATTTTGTATAAAGCTCACCTTTGCTTGCTTTACCTGTAATCTCACTCAACTTGATCTAACTGTTGTTGCAGCCCTTGAAAAGCTCTATAGCATTTCCATTTAGGATCCTTAGAAGGATTTTACTTTCAATTTTGAAAGCTGGCACATATACATTTATATCTGGTATTTCTTGTATTTCAGTTATTTTTGAGCTGCTGTCAAAGATTTAATGTTGACTATGTAAGCTTTCTCTCATCTGACACTTAGAAGAGAAGTTCCTTCATCCTGGTCATCCTAGGGAACCATGCCTTAAGTCCTGGATAGAATGCGAACTATTACTTGACCCACGTGTTTGCTAAGGTGGCCCATTAGAGGGCACGGGGGTGGGGGCAATCAACATAAAAGAGTGAAGGAGGAATTAGGTTTTGATGCTACTAAGGCAAAGAAATTGTTATATCAGGTTTGCACAAGTGGTTAAGTTATCAGCTTCTTTCATTCTAAGCTGGTAAAACACATTTTCCCAGAAACACTGGAGAGAGAATCTCTCTTCTTCATCTCTTCCTCTGTAGGGAAAGAAAGTCATTTCCCACATCTACGTGAACCTATATGCTTACAATGTCTTAGCTTCCAGTCTAGGCCAATTGCTAGAAAGGAATCTTAATCTCTGAGACTGAGTTAACATGATGCTTCTAGAATTGTCAGTGTGAAAACCTGATGGTGAGCAATTCTGCTTTTGATTACATCAGACTGGCTTATATATCAGACCAAACCTCTCATTGACTAAAATCATGAAAGGTGCATGAGGAAAACATCTGTAGCCACCCAAGGGCTTCCAAGAACCTTCCCTCTGTGCTTGAAGAGCTGTGATGCTGAAGAAAAGGGAAGCTAGGGAGAGCCTGACAGTTGGTTGAACATTTCTCCTGATTTGTCAACAATGGATGAAACGAATAAAAACTAAGCAGAATTTCTGGCAGGCTCACAAGGCTGATGAGACAAAAATTTGAGTTTAAGCCCCATCAGAGAAGAGGGCTGATAAAAACTCTATACTTTCAATGAGCCCCTATGAAGGCTTCAAGTGAAAGTGAAAGTTGCTCAGTCGTGTCCGACTCTTTGCGACCCCAAGAACTATACAGTCCATGGAATTGTCCAGGCCAGAATACTGGCATGGGTAATCTTTCCCTTCTTCAGGGGATCTTCCCAACACAGGGATTGTACCCAGGTCTCCTGCATTGTGGGCAGATGCTTTACCAACTGAACCACAAGGGAAGCCCAAGAATACTGGAGTGGGTAGCCTATCCCTTCTCCAGCAGATCTTCCTGACCCAGGAATCTAATCGGGGTCTCCTGCATTGCAGATGTATTCTTTACCAACTGAGCTATCAGGGAAGCCCATAAAGGCTTAAACTTTAGGGCAAGAGGGAACATACTGCCCTCACAAAAATTAAAACCAAGATTTGAGTTATCTCAAACCCCAATTCGATTAAAATAGTCTGCCTCTAACCTAATTGCCTAACAGAAGCTGAAGTTTATTCTCTCGAGGAGGAAGATGACATCACCCAGAGCCTCAGATTATATCTACAATCTTTCAAAAACAAGGTCTGGAATTTAATTTTAAAATTACCAGGAAAAAAATAGAAGAAAGTCTGTGAACTTAGGTTAGGCACAAATTCCTTAGCCATGGTAGAAAAGCTCAATCTATCAAGGAATAAACTGATATATTAGACTTTCTCAAAACTGAAACCTCCTATTCTTTGAAAGACACTTTCAGGAGAACAAAAAGAGAAGCTATAGAATGATGGGAAATATTTGTAAATTATATTTCTGATAAAGGACTTGAATCCAGAGTATGTAAAGATCTCTCAAAACACCCAATAATAAGAGAACAAATCATTCAGTTAAAAATGAACAAGAGTTGAAAGGAGACTTCACCAAAAGCAGTATATGCATGCCCACTGAGGGCATGAGAAACACTCCTTCGTTATTGAGGGTGTGAACATGAGTTACTGAGGGTGTGAACATGAGTTACTGAGGGTGTGAACATGAGTTACTGAGGGTGTGAACATGAGTCATTGAGGGTGTGAACATGAGTCACTGAGGGTGTGAACATGAGTTATTGAGGGTGCGAACATGAGTTATTGAGTGTGTGAACATGAGTTACTGAGGGTGTGAACATGAGTCATTGAGGGTGTGAACATGAGTTACTGAGGGTGTGAACACAAGTCATTGAGGGTGTGAACATGAGTTACGGAGGGTGTGAACATGAGTCATTAAGGGTGTGAACATGAGTTACTGAGGGCGTGAACATGAGTTATTGAGGATGTGAACATGAGTTACTGAGGGTGTGAACATGAGTCACTGAGGGTGTGAACATGAGTCATGGAGGGTGTGAACATGAGTTACTGAGGGAGTGAACATGAGTTATTGAGGGTGTGAACATGAGTTATGGAGGTGTGAACATGAGTCATGGAGGGTGTGAACATGAGTTACTGAGGGTGTGAACATGAGTCATTGAGGTGTGAACATGGGTTACTGAGGGTGTGAACATGAGTCATTCAGGGTGTGAACATGAGTTATGGAGGGTGTGAACACACAAGTCAGAGTCACAGCGAGATGCTGCACATTCTGGTCACAGTGATGGAAACAAGAGGCAAAGCAAACACTCACCAAGATGCACTGAAAGCCGCTGGCATTCAGACATTTCCAGTGGGAATGGAAAGGGGCACAGCCAAGTTGGGAAATGAAAGGGTTTCTATTTCTTGTAAGATTAAACATGCACTTAAAATAAGACCTAGCAATCCTACTCCTATTTATTTTCCCAAGACAAATAAAAATTTACGTTCACACAAAACCTGTATATGAACGTTCACAGTAACTTTATTTGTAATCACCTCAAACTAGAGGCAATCACAGAGGGCAATTTCCATTATGATTGAAATTACGATTTCTGCTACATCTCTCAGTAACACACTGAAGAGGCATGCAAACTTTTAGCTAGAATATAGAAAATTTAACAACATGGTTTCCAAAATGGAACTTACTGGTGTATCTAGGAAACTGTACTCAAAACTTCGGAATATAAACAATGCTTCTAGTGCTTTTGAATTATTACAGATTGAGCTACACTGGACCATAAAACATGTCTCTACAAATTTCAAATGACACAATAGTGAGCATATTCCCTGGCCACAGTGAAATGAAGCTAAAAATCTATCTAAAAAGTAGGAAGCCCCCAAATTCCCCCAAATTTGGAGTTTATTTATATAAAATCTGTTGTTTAAAGAGGAGAGATCAATAAAAGTTGTAAAATATTTTGGATTGAAGTGTATAAATAGAATATATCCAATATATTCTAAATATATAGATATACTAATATCTATATAGATATATTAATATATATATAGATATATTCTAGATATATTCTAAATATATCAAATAGAATATATCAAATCTTATAGAATGCAACTTACATTAAAGGGAAATGTATAACTTTTAGTGCCTATATTTCAAAGAAAGAAAGACAAAATCAATTATCTAAGCATTTGCCCCAAAAGGTAAAGAAAAGAAAACACCAGTAGAATCACCAAAAGTAGAAGGAAAAAATAATAAAAGTTCAAAAAAACAATGAAATAGCATTAAATCCAATAATGAGAATAAACAAATGTAAAAACTAGTCCCTTTAAAAGTAGAATAAGAAAGATAAACCCTTGACAATAATAATGACCCTCTACAATAATACCACTTGTAGAAATGATGACATCACCTAAATTCTTCATCTGTTACAAACACATAGCGGAATATATTAACTTTTTGCCAACAAATTGAAAAGTCAAATAAAATAGGCAGGTTGATGGAAAAAACACAACCTTTTTTAAAAAATGATATAAGAAGAAATAATATATGATTATCACTAAACATAAGTAATCACATTTCTATTTAAAACTCATCCCATAAAAGATTCCAGACCAAAATGACACCATTAATGAATTCTCCTAAACATTAAAGGACAAAATAATATTAATATTATACAAACACTTCCAAAGAAGTTGACTCATTGGAAAAGACCCTGATGCTGGGAGGGACTGGGGGCAGGAGGAGAAGGGGATGACCGAGGGATGAGATGGCTGGATGGCATCACGGACTCAATGGACGTGAGTCTGAGTGAACTCCGGGAGATGGTGATGGACAGGGAGGCCTGGTGTACTGCGATTCATGGGGTCGCAAAGAGTCAGACACGACTGAGCGACTGAACTGAACTCCAAAGAACAGAAAACAACAGTCAGCTTATTTTTTCAGGCCAAAAGCCTATATGAATATTACAGAAAAGAAAAATTATAGTCCATCTCTTTCATGAACATAGATGTAAACAATGCGAGCAAGCCAAATCCGGTGATATACAAAGCAGAAACATACAGCACGGTTAATGATGTAAGTTTGGTTTAGTTATACAAGAAACAATCAGTATAATTCATTTCATTAAAAGAACAAAGAAAACACATATCTCATAGAAGTGTTTAAAACATTTGATGAAATTTAATACCCATTCAAAAAAAGCAAAAATAAAAAACCTCGCAGCAAAATAGAAGGAAACTACCTTAATTTGACCAACTTGTTGTTGTTGAATGTAAACAAATTAACCAGTTAAATACGTATAACTAGAAGTAATTTTCTGGAACTTTTTCGTTAACTCTTTTATCACACTTATCTCATTCTTTATTTAAATCTTCTCTTGAGATTTATTTTGTGTTCACAGTCCTACATATTCCAAAGAGTCGGACGTGACTTAGAGTAGACAGCAACAACAGCATCTATTTAAAAAGCCTGTAGCCAGCTTCAGAACAAATAGTGAGAGGCAGAAAGCACTGCCCGGAGGTTGGGAATGAGACCAGGACATGTGCAACATACTTTTATTTGACACTGTCTTGGAGGTTCTATCCATAAGTCAAGAAAAATAAGAAAAAGATGTCAGGGTTGGAAAAGGTACTGTCATTATTCACAGTCATAACGGTCCAAGCTTGGAGACAACTCACAAGTCCATCAACAGTGGAATGGATGAATGCATTGCAGTGTATTCATATAAAGAAATACTATGCTGTAGTAACAAAGAGCAGATGACTGATACACGTAAAAACTGGATTAATCTCACAGATGTTTATGTTAAGGAACAAAAAACAAAAACCAAGTGTATATAATTCCATTCACATAAAATTCAAAACCATTTAAGGCCCATCTGTGGTGTAAGTGTGAACGGTGGTTGCCTTAGGGTTGGCGTCTGCTCGGGCTGCTTCTCTTGTGCAGTGAAGGTGCTGTTTCTCGACTTCCGTGGCAACTACAGAGGCATATTCATATAACAGAATTAATCAGACAGAACAATTATGATTTTTACATGTTTGCATAGATGTGTATTACATCCATAAAATTTTGTTTGAGTGAAACTAATGGGGACTCAGGCAGGAGCACTTCCCACTTAAAGGGATCGCAGAACAACAAGATTACTTTACATTTCCACTTTTTTTAATCCAAATAATAAATAGCATAATTCTGACAGAATTAAATAATGGAAACAGACAACTGTGTACTAGTTTTTATTTCTTTCATCAGAAAGGCAGGGTGTAAGCTAATGGTACATTATAGGAAAATACTTCATAATATTTACATTTCCTTTGCTCTTTATTGAGTTTCTTAAATGTATATTCAAGGAGGTTGTGACTATTTCCTTGCGAATACTATATTCTTAAAAGGAAGCAAGGGAAGTATTTCTGGTTCAGTCACATTTGTGATGCTACTGAAGAGTGTCCAGTAGATAAAGATTTATATGCCATGGAGATAAAAGTGTTTGCTTTGCTATAAAACAAGCAAACAAGAAATGCATCATTTTAGAATTAGGATTTAAATGTCCCTGAAACTAGCAGGAGCTTTCTAAAACTGTCTAAAAATGGGTAGCAAGAATTGAATGATAGGAATGAGGTGTGAAAGGTCTTGAGCAAGCATGAAACACAAAATGAACAAAGAAGAGATGCTTGCTTTCTCTAAAAAGGAAAAAGAATGCAATTTGGGGACAGAGAATTTAGATGGTGTATGAAGGAATAGAAAGAAAACAAAAATCATCTATGGTCCCCTGACCCAGAGGTCAATACCTACCTAATGTTAGAACTTACTTTCTTGGTTTTATTTAAGCAGGCTCTACTGTATTATAGCAAGTGTTCTACCTTTGCCTTTATGCTTGGAACACATTCCCATGTTGTTGGATCCTGCCCTCTACTTAATGGCTTTAAACTCTTCATACAATGAACCATCTGCGTGGATTTTAAAAAATAGAGCAACCTGGATCTTACTTCCAACCTACTGATTCGGTTCTTTCCTTCCCGAGACCTAGATGTGAGCCTTTTTAGAAAGTTTCCCACTAGGTCTCAATTCAGAACCAGGACTGAGGCCATTCTGTCTCCTCGTTTTCTTCTCTCAACTGGAACGTGGTTGCTTTACAGTGTTGAGTGTTTCTGAG
>SJXQ01007968.1:30637-49830 GCA_006408695.1 Aepyceros melampus | reverse complement strand
GTCATCATGGAGTGCCGAGCTGACCCCCATCCACGCAGCAGCTGCCCGCTAGCTGTCTTTTTCACATGTGGTGCTGAACACGTGGCAACACTGCGCTCTCGTTTCGTCCCTCCTCGCTTCCCGCTCTGCGTCCACAAGTCCACTCTCTACATCTGTGTCTCTAACCTGCCCTGCAAATAGGTTTTTCTGTACCATTTTTCTAGATTCCATATATATGCATTAATAGACTCTTTTTCTCTTAATAGATGCATAGATTTCTATCATATGAATGTACTATATTTTAACTTGTTCTCATTATTATTAGACATTTATGGTCCCCTTTTTTGGGGTATTGGGCTTTTCCTGGCGGCTCAGACGGTAAAGCGTCTATCTACAATGAGGGACACCCAGGTTCAATCCCTGGGTTGGGAAGATCCCCTGGAGAAGGAAATGGCAATCCACTCCAGTACAATTGCCTGGAAAATCCCAGAGGAGCCCGGTAGGCTACAGTCCATGGGGTCGCAAAGAGTTGGACACAACTGAGCGACTTCACTTTCTTTCTTTCACCTTCTTTTTTTCACCTTCTTTTTTTGGGTATTAGAAATACTGTAGCAAGTATCTGTGGCTACATCTCTGATTATTTTCTGTGATTAAATTCCTAGAAGTAACCTGCTGGTTTGTTTTAACTGAGGGATTTTCATTGCCAAATCATCCTGCAGAAATGTATTGCCAAAGTATTCTAACATCAGCATGTAATGAGATTCTGTTTCTTTGCATCATGACTAAATATTGGTAAATATTATAATTTTAAAATATTTTGGCTAATTTTATTATTTGTTGTATGCATTTCTTTGATTATCAGTCAGGTTGAACAGTTTTTCATCAGTAAATTGCTTCTTTATATCAGAAGCAGTTGTAAGAACTGGGAGAAGACTTGAGGAAAAGCTGAAAATTTTAATGTAGAAATGAAAATGACTTGGTGTGTTCAATGTTCTAAATCAGGAACAAAAGCAAAATTTGAAGGTTTTTATGAAGAAATCTAAGGTATCTTAAATGTTTCTTCTTTAAAGTTAATAGAAAAAACTAAAGTCCTTAAGGAAAAATGGGTTGGTGTTTATATCTCCCTAGAGTCCTATTGACCCTGAATCAATGTCTGTAGAATAACTTTGTGTATCATCCATAAAAAATTGAAATCCAAATGCATATCTGGACCATCATTTCATCTCACTTTCTGTTTAAACACGTATTGAAGTTGCATCAACTGGAGTTCCAACAGGAAATAGTTGGCACACATTGGCATAATCTGAGGAGGGTTTATTCACAAAGGACTGATTACAGAGATGGGGGCGTGGTAATGGAGGGCTCAGGAATCATAGCTCGCCAGCCTCGGTCCTGGGGGAAGACAGAGTTAACTGTATCAGGTAGACCGCTCTGAGAGACTGGGGATCTTTGGCAGAAAAACCCAGCCAGTTTATCATCATTTCACAAGGAAGGTGCTAGTGAACAGAAGCCCTGAGACGAGCATCCTCCGGGGCCTCAGCTGGGCTCCCCGGCTTGTCTCCTTCCATTTTTCCCGCATCTCTGCTCCCTGGCCTTATCTCCTACCATTTCCCTGCATCCCTGCAGCAGAGATCCCTTCACTTCCGCTTGCTGTCTCCCCGAAGGCCGTCTCACCAGGGAGGACTTCCCTGGCATGGCAAGCGGCCGTCAGAGGCTGGCCTGCCTCCCCAGCTCGCCGCTCTGCTTCACCCCAGCTTATAAACATCAGTGCCGCCGGCCATGCGCTTCCCCCTTACTGCACTGGTCGCCTCATCTCCAGAAAGCAGGCTTGGCGAGGGCCCGGGCCTGTCTCCGCCACGCCGTCAGTGTCTCTGGGCTTGGCGAGGGCCCGGGCCTGACTCCGCCGCGCTGTCGGTGTCTTCAGTACCTAAAACAGTGTCTGGCTCATAGCAGGTGCTCAATAATTTTCATCTTTGAGAAAATGCTTAGTACACTTCCATGTACCGTGGAAACGTGAAACGTCATTTATTATAATTTGCATATAACACCGTGTAAATACACACCTTTTGGATTATCTCATTTTCACTTACGTACCTTTATTAGCACAAATGACAAATTTTATATCTGATTATATGTCCTTAGACTCTACCTCCAGTACGTACCTCTAGTCTATCCACCTCTCTCCATCTTTACTGACATCTTTCAAGAGGAAACCACCACCTCTCACTTGGACAAATACGATAGCCCACTGGTTTCCAAGCTCTGTTCTTTCCTATTTCAATCTTGCCACACCCAGAACCAAAGTAGGCTTTTAAGCACCTGGTATCCCTTTCCTGCTTAAAAAGCTTCAAAGGCTTCATTTCACTCTCCTGAAAGCATGTAACCCTTTCAGCCTACTGCGGAGGAGCTGTGCCATCTAATCTACCTGCCCCTCCACTCAATCCCGTCCTCTCCCGTCAACGCCGCAGCCCCTCCAGCTCACTCTGTCTCTCTAACACCCCAGGGCGCCCCTGCCCGAGGGGAGCCACACAGCTCTCCTCCGCCTGGACATTCTTCTGCAGGCCTTGCCTGTCTAACTCCTGCTCAGTGTCACACCTGAGTGTACCGGGCCTTCCTCACCCATGGTTTCCCTGACCTGCTCATCTTAACAGGGGCCCTGGGGCCCCAGTGCTGAGCACCTGTGTGTGCTAAGTCACTTCAGTCATGTTGACTCTTTTGACCCCACGGATTGTAGCCCTCCAGGCTCCTCTGTCCATGGGATTCTCCAGGAAAGAACGCTGGAGTGGTTGACATTTCCTTCTCCAGGGGATCTTCCTGACCCAGGGATTGAACCGGCATCTCCTGCATTGCAGGCAGATTCTTTACCATCTGAGCCACCAGGGAAGCCCCAAGTGCTTAGAGCACTCTGTAATTTCAGTTCCTAAAGTTTTTACAGTTGTAATTGTGTTGTTATTTGTGTGACAACTTGTGTAGTCTGTCTTCCCCACTAGACTATAAGCTCCAAGGAGGTGGAACTGCACCTGTTTTGATCCTGTTATCTCCAACAGTTAATGTCTCAAGCGTAGTGACTTAATTTCAGTGTTGAATAGTAATATAGTTTATGTCTTTAAAACCCTCACCTTTAACATTTCAAAATGCATTGTCCTTGTGTGTGAAAAGGGCATTCAGAACTCAATTTCGTGTATCGCTGCTTCGTTTTCCTGACAGGGCAATGAACACTGTTGAAGAGTCTGTGAATGTACCCGAATGAGAGATGGACTCTTCCTGTCTAGTTGGAGTCTTAGCGCCTCAGGTTAAAGGCGACGGCACACGGCCCGGGTCATCGGCTGGAGCCACACGGTTCTTCTGAGGGCATTCTTGTGCCATCCCAATGTCGAATGGTGGGATGGGACAGCTTTCCTGGCTGAAATGGGGTTCTGAACGAGACAGGCTGTGAGAAATGACGCCAGGGGTGCTGCTACCTCAGGTAACTCAGGGGCAGCTTTGAAAAAGTTCCCCCTTGCTCAGGATACTTTGCTTCTGTTGGCAACTGTCATAATACAGGGCTGGTTTTGTTGGAATCTTGCTGCCAAGTGTTCTGATCATTACACAAGTCTGCAACACCCACACCGCGAGTGGTGTCCCCCCGGTGGTGTCACGGGACTCACACAAAGGTCACAGTAGCCTTGGGAGGTACAACAGTTACGGAATATAATACCGAAAAGTGCCACCCACCGGGTACTTGGGCCATGGTTTTGCTTCACTAGTACAGTAAGGATAGTAAACGTCAAAAATCTTTCTTAATGCTCATTGGATTTTTCTGAAGCAAGACTGTGGCCTCATAGATAGGCCTTAATAGTTGACGTTCCTGTTCTCATTTCTTCCTCGCAAACCCTATCAGTTTTGCTCGATTCCATTTTGCCCATGTCACTCTGACTGACCTCTTACTTCACTTGTGTGATAGACCTTTAAATTTACTCTTTAAATACATCCCGAGGGGCAGCGTCTTTCCTGCCTTGAGGAAACAACAACCAGCAACTCAGGGGGTCTGCTGGAAAGCTTAGAGGGAGACACAATTAAATTTTAAAGTAGCTGTTATGTTGGCATGGATTTTCTCATTTGGAATGAATTTATGTTTTCATCCTGCATTTTCTAAAGTGGTGTTCTGTAGGATGCTAAGCAGTGTGGGGAGGAGAAAGTATCCTATGCTGTAGAAACCAGGGGCTGCTGGCTTGTAGCACTTCATACATTTTGTAAGTTTTTTTAATGGCTTGGGTTTTGATAGGTTTTACCTAGATCTTTAAGTCAATGCGTATTTGAATTTAAGATGTTTTGCAGTTTAACCATAAACTCTTAGCAGCATCAGTTAATAAACCTTGGAAAAGGTTCTGCAGAATACAGGTTTGGGAACTTTATTGACGAGTTCATCTGTGTGTGCTCTTGGGAAGAAGCCTCCTGAAGAGGAAAGGGGATAACTAACGATGAGTAGATCTAGTTTCCAAGCCTTCTTTCTATGAAGTAGTTGTATACCTTGGGCAACGAACTAAATATCTCTATGTCTAGTTCTCCTCTCATTGAATATTTGTTCAAAAAAGTGTCAAGTCAAAATGTGGTCAAGACAGCGGAGTAAGAAGACCCTGAGTTCACCTCCCCCGACAGACACACTATGATTACAACTATTTAAAACCATTTTCAGAAAGACAGCAGAGTAAGAAGACCCTGAGTTCACCTTCCCCACAGACACACTATAATCACAACTATTTAAACCGTTTTCAGAGCAACTGCCTATGAAAACGGGCTGAAGACTATCAGAAAGGCTTTTCCCACGACTGAAGGTATGAGGACTCCCAGTGAGATGAGAGGGAAGGCAGAGAAGCGGTATGGGCAAGACCCACACACCCAGGCAGGGGGCCTGTCAATGGGAAGAGCGCCGTAAGTGCAGAGATGCTCCCGAAGGGGAAGGGGTCCCAGCCCACCCTCGTCTCCCTCGCCTGGGGCTCTTGCAGGCTAGACTGATTCTGAAGGTGTGTTGGGCTTTCGCTGGTGGCCTGCATACAGAAGAGCTCAACGTCTGTGGGAAACAGAGACTCTCTTCCTAAACAACGCACACAACATCTCACATGCTCCAAGTCCCAGCACAGGAGCAGTAATTGGAAGGAGCCAGGGTCAAACCCACTTGTTGGTCTTGGAGAGCATCAGGCAAGGCGGGAGGCAGCGAGGACTCACTCTGGGGACACAGACATTGGTGAGAGTTGTCTGGGGGAGCTCGCTCTGCCACAGGCCCCTGGTGCTGGCGAGCCCTGTTGGGCTCCTCCCTCTGGCCTCCTAGCATCAGGGGATTGCTGCCTGCCGGTGGGCAGCACTTGTCATGGCACTCCCCTGCTCCTCTGCCAGCCCTGACCTTTCCACCAGGGCCAGCCACCAGCCCTGAGCGCCACCAGGCCCCGCAGCCTGTTACCACCCGGCCCTGCCCCGGTGCGTGGCAGCCGGCACTCAGACCAGGGCGTGTCTGCCTGCAGGAGCCCCCGCAGGTGTTGGCTCTGACTCAGTGAGCCACAGGGGGGCTCTCCCAGAGCAAGTCCCCCTGGTGACCGATGGGAGTGTGCTGATCGGCCCCACAGAATATCCCTACAGAAGGCCGCTTCTCTAAGATGTGAAAAGATGACAAAACCATCTCAGACGTCGAAAGAAAGGCAGAGAATTTGGCAGAATCGGGAGACAGAGGGATATATTCCAAACGGAGGAACAAAACCAAACCCTAGAAGAAGAGCTAAGCAAAGTGGAAGTAAGCAGTCTGCCAGGAGGAGCTCAGGGCAGTGATCGTAAACGTGCTCAGTGAGCTTGGGAGAATGGGTGAACAGCGGGATTTCAGCAGAGTGACCAAGTATAAAGAAGAGCCAAAGAGAGCTGAAGAATGCAATAGTTGGGAGAAGACGAAAACCACTGGAAGGGATCAACGGTAGATTAGATGGTGCAGAGGAACAGATCTGCACAGGTTCCTGCCGGAAATCACCCACGCTGGGCAGAAAAAGAGGGAGAAAGCAATAGAAAGGAGGACTGTATAGAAGACCTCTAGGACAACATCAATTCACGTTACAGAGGCCCCAGAAGTGGTGTGGGCAGAAACCTTACCTGAAGAAATAATGGTTGAAAACTTCCCTAAGTTGTGTAAGGAACAGATATCCAGGAAGCACAGTCTCAAACCAGACGAATCCAAACAGGTCCATGCCAAGATACACTGCAACTAAAATGGCAAAAATTAAAGATAAAATAGGGAATATTAAAAGCTGCAAGAGAAAACCACTGAGCCCCGCGCACAGGAATGCCCATGTGAGTGCCACCTAACTTTCAGAAGAAACTTTACGGGCGCGGCCTGACACATTCAGAGTGATGATGGGAAGAGAGCCTACAATCAAGAACACTCTACCTGACAAGTTCAGTCCAGTCGCTCGGTCATGTCCGAGCGACCCCATGGACCGAAGCATGCCAGGCCTCCCTGTCCATCACCAACTCCCGGAGCTTACTCAGACCCATGTCCATCAAGTTGGTGATGCCATCCAACCATCCTCTGTTGTCCCCTTCTCCTCCTGCCCCCAATCCCTCCCAGCATCATGGTCTTTTCCAGTAAGTCAGTTCTTCGCATGAGGTGGCCAAAGTATTGGAGTTTCAGCTTCAGCATCAGTCCTTCCGATGAACACCCAGGACTGATCTCATTTAGGATGGACTGGTTGGATCTCCTTGCAGTCCAAGAGACTCTCAAGAGTCTTCTCCAACACCACAGTTCAAAAGCAAGGCTATCCTTTAAATTTGAAGGAAAGATAAAGTTTTTATAGACAAGCAAAAGTTAAAGGAGTTTATCACCACTAAGCAGCTTTATAATAGATTTTAAAGGGATTTCTATTAGTAGAAAAGGAAAGACCACAACTAAATATGAAAATTACAAAAGGAACATTCTCATTGGTAAAGGCAAATACACAGTAAAGGGAGTAGGTCAAACACTTATGAAGATAGGAAGGTTAAAGACAAAAGTGGTACATGCCCACAGTAAGTAGTTTTAATGGATAGCAAAACAAAAAAGATGTAAAATATGATGTCAGTACAGATGGCTAATGGCACAGGAAAAGACACTCCGTATCACTAATCAATGGAAAATGTGACTCAGAATCACGAGACACCCGTTCACACCTATCAGAAAACTATTATCAAAAAGGCAAGAAATAACAAGTGTTAGTGAGGATACGGAGGAAACGGAACCCTTGTGTACGGTCAGTGAGAGCACAGATTTTACAGCCATTGTGGAGAACTGCATGCGGGTTCCTCAAGAGGCTGCTGGCAGAGCCTCCACACTCCGGTATTTCTCTGAGGAAATAGAGTCACTCATTTGAAGAGACACCTTCACTCCCACGTTCACTGCAGCATTATTTACAGCCACGGTATGGGAACAGCCTGTGTGCCCATAAACGGATAAAGAAGCGGTGTGTATACACAATGGAGTATTACTCAGCCGTAAGAAGAAAGAGATACTGCCATTTGTGAGAACATGGAGAGACCTACAGGGTATTATGCTCGATGGAATGAGTCAGAGAAAAGCAAATACTGTGCCATTTCACTTATACGTGGAATCTGAAAAACAAACAAATAAACCGAAAGCAAAGACAGAATCACAGATACAAAGGACGAACCGGGGCTGCCAGTGCAGAGAGGGATGGGATGAGTGAATGGGCGAGGGAGCCTGGGAGGCTGTGAAGCACAGAGCTCGTGGGGATGTAGCTTAGAGCACAGGGAATGCAGCTATTAATACGGAAATAGGTTTATACGGTGACACGTGATAACTAGACTTGTGGTTACTTTGTAATGTACAAAGATACCGAATCACTATATTATGCGCTTGAAACTAACACAGTATCATATGTCAGTTATACCTCAATTTTTAAAAAATGTGGCAAGCCAGTATTCTTATTAGTTAGCCATGTACTAGGCTGCTGTAACAAAATGTCAGAAGCCAGGTGACCTAAAGCAATAGGAACTTTCTGTCTGGCAGCCCTGGGGGCGAGAGGTCTGAATTTGCTGCGCGGGCTGGGCCATGCCCTGTGGCGGCTCTAGGGAAGGGCCCTGCCTGGCCTCCTCTGGCTTCCGGTGCTGCCTGCGGCCCTCGGTGCTGCCGGCTCACTGATTGATGGATGGCTCCTGTCACGTGGCCACCTTCTCCGTGTTCGTCGCACAGCATGCGTGTCTGTCTTTGTGTCTGGATTTTCCCTTTTTATCAGGACACTAGTCATGTTGGATTAGATCTCATCCGAAAGACCCCATTTGAACTTGATAACCTCGGTAAAGACCCTATTTCCAAATAAAGTCACATTCTGAGTTGATAGGGGTTAGGATTTTGACAGCATCTTTTTGGAGGGCAATTCAAATTCTACAAGCAGCCACCAACAAAGTGTCCTTTTCAGCTGAAATACATTAAATTCGCAAAGACTGCCTTGGCTAGGAACGACACTGCGCCCCAGTCCTCTGCTCCCCACTGCAGCTAGCTTTCTAGTTATCTGCTTTGCCTCTTTGCTCAGCCTCTGAGTTGGCCTGAGACTCTGCTGCATTACACACAATACCT
Source organism: Aepyceros melampus (assembly GCA_006408695.1). Taxonomy (NCBI): domain Eukaryota; kingdom Metazoa; phylum Chordata; class Mammalia; order Artiodactyla; family Bovidae; genus Aepyceros; species Aepyceros melampus. Next base: position 41,264 of record SJXQ01007968.1, on the reverse strand, counting down.
GTACCAGCAGCATCAGTATCGTCCAGAAGTTTGCCAGAAATGGAAACCCCTAGATCTCATCTCAGAACTCCTGAATCAGAATCTGCATTGTAAAAGACCCTCAGGGGATTCATATGCACTGCATTGAAGAATGAGCTCCCCTGAGAACGTGGTCTCCTGAAACTGAAGAAGGAAACTGCCTCTTCCCTTAAACCTTTGTTTGACCCTGGAAAAGACTCAGGTGTTCTCTGCAGGCCGCCTCCTGCTTTCTTGTCATGTCCCCTGACTTGTCCTGACTGTGAGCACTTGGTCGGCATCATCTGGTCTGACTCATCCCTTGGTGTCTGTCATCCTCATCAGTCTTTCCTAAGTCTTTCTCCTTTCCTGGATACCCACCTTGGGCTTCTGTTCTGCCCCTGCTGCCTAAGCCCTGGCGTGCTATAAATAATTATAAGTCCCACTGCACCTGGAGTGGGGCTTCCCTGGTGGCTCAGAGGTTAAAGCGTCTGCCTCCAATGCGGGAGACCCGGGTTCGATCCCTGCCTGGGTCGGGAAGAGTTACAGCAAAGCAAGTCAAAGACTATCGTCTCGTCGAACAACACCAGAATGTTGGTTTCATTACTTCATCACAATGTGTATGATAGCGCTGTTCTTGTTACTAACTTAATCCACAAAGCCAAAAACAGAGGCTGCCCACCAGCTGGCAAAGTGTATGATGTAAAGCAAAATCAAAATATTGTGGTACTGGAGTTATAAAGGTACATATTAATTATGCTGGCCTTACCTTGCATTGGACTCTCTCTGAGGCAGAAAATTAAATCACTTTCATTTGATGAAAAGGTAAGATTCCATTTATACAGGATACCATTTGTTGCAGAAGTTCATTTAGATGAAAAAAAAAGTGACTGGCAGAAAAGCAATCAATAAACTATAGGAGACATGTCATTTTTATTCTATATGTAAATTCTAGTTCACTAGTATGAGGGGAAAAGGAATACTAAATTTATTATATTTCATCATTGTTACTTTTAATAAAATTTTAGGCTCAATTACCAATTTTTCTTTTTTAGAAAATTGGATCATCTTGATCACTACTTTCTGCAAGATATTACTAACCAACTACGAAAAAGATGCATTTTTTTCTATTGCTATTTACACATGAATTTTCATGTCTCATAGAGCTGACTTTTTTAAACTACGAATACATATTCCCCATTTTTTTTATCCAGTCTTTAGTAGAAAGCCAAATAATGTCTTACATTTAATGGTATGTTACCACTATCCCATATGGAATATGAAATTATTTAGCTTTATTTTTAAAATCTATATATGGTTCCTTTTCTTATGGCAATTAAAAAAAATGTGATTAAATGTTTTAAATGGAGTTGTTTGCCTGAAACTTGATCACTAACAATTCTTATTGATGCCATCCAGTTAGATTGAGATGCTAGGATTCAAATGGAAAATATTCAAGAACAAATGTTACCTTTTCTATATAGGACATGTCAAGCTCTTCTAGGAAATGTGTTTTTGGTTAGGCATTCTAGAAAGAAAACCCTGATGACCAGGAAAGTGCATGCACGGGAAACAAAGCGGGTTGGACGGAGACGGACATTTCACCCGGAGAAAGGCAACGGTCGGCTCGGACGAGACAGAAGCGGACGTGTTTCCTGCTTGCTAGTAAACCACTTCCGTGGCTCTGGGCGCTCAATTAACCTTTTCTGTCTACACGGGTAGGCCTCTACTTACTGCAGAAGGCGCTTTTGATACGAAATATGGAAATAAACCGAACAGAAACAACCTGAGTAAAACTACTTTCCTATTCAACAGTCATTAACAAACAGCTTGAAGCCCTAGTTACGGGCCACAGCGCTGACCCGAGGAGCTGACCCGTGACCTAGGGCATGTGTCGCGCGGACGCGAGCGCGTGGACGGCGCTGCGGCAGAAGCAGGACCCGTCTGCCTGTCCCCGGGCAGAGTCGGCTCCTGGGCCGCGGAGCGCGCGGCGGTGCGCGGTGCGCCCTTGCTGACCCCGCCGGGCCTGGACGCGAGCCCCGCAGGCTGCAGAGCCGCCGGTGCGCGGAGCAGCGGTGCGCGCGACGAGGCCCGAGTGCGAGGGAGAGGAGCGGCCAGCCGCCGGGGACCGCACCGCCGCTCTGCCCCGCGGCCATCCTCCGCGGTCCTTCAGAGGAGGGTGTGAAGCGCCAGGTTCGCACTGGGCACCGAGCCTGCCGCACAGGAGCCGCCCTGCAAGGCAGCGGCTCCATCTTCTCATCACCACCCACCGCAGTCTCTCTCTTTCTTCCTTTCTCCAGGATCAGAGCCTCGGGGGCTGCTCGCTTCCAGAGCCCTGCAGCTAGAGCTGCGCCGGTAGCCCGTGTTTCCTGGCTGACAGGAGGATGGCTTTAATTAATGTTCTGTATCCTCAAAGATAATCTCATGTTATTCTCTATCTACTGAGTCTCTCAGGCTCTCTCAGCTTTTCCCCTCTAAGGGGAAACGTGGCCACGTTTTTCTCTGTACCCTCCATTTAAAAATATTTTCGACTTGTGACTCAGCTTCCCTGGTTCTTGTGTCTATTGCGTGGTTTTCAGGTTATTTTACCTTCTCAGTCTTCATGTTTTTATCTTCTTGATCTGAATTTCTTTAGGAATCATTCTTCAATCAGCTCCAGATATTTTCCTTGGAACAGTTAAAACAAGACAGAGCAGCTTTTGTGTTTTAACATTTAGAAAACGATGCTTCTTGTAAAAGCTAGTGATTTAATAAAACATTTTCATTTTATTTAAATAGTATTTGTCTATGCCATCCTTCTGTACTTTAACTGTTAAGAGGTGATCATGAACATTTTCATTATTATTTTATTCATATAGAAAATAGCCTATGTTCTCTTTATCTTTCTGTCCCTTCTAGAGTAAGCAGCAAAAATTTGAATGAATATATAAGTAAAGGAATTTTATGCAGGAAAAGGATTTCAGTAGTTATGTTTATTTATGGTAGAGAACTTATAAAAAAGTAAAGTGAAGCTGTATCAAAGAAACATCTAAGCAAAAAAGTCAAAGGTTAATCTTCACATCATAATTATGACTTAAACACTGATACATCCCGTGGCCTTATCTGAAAGCGTGAGAACTGTTTTCTGCAGATAAGGTGCCTGTAACAAACAAGAATATTTATTCTGCTACAGAATTCTGCAGTTCAAATGCAAAAAAAAAAAAAATCAGGTATAATAACTTTCCTTCCAGGATCTTTTCCTCACAGGATATTTAGAGATAATTCTCTAAAAATAGTAAAGTTAAATTATATGCAAAGAAGAATAAAACACTAAACTGCTGAGGAAAGACACCCCATTGAGAAAACATTTGTGAGGGTCGTGGCTCACATTTCTCAGTGGCTCAGTATTCTTATCAGAGCTATCATTCACTTGTATACTATAACTTTAAAACTTTCCCCCAAGTGCAGCCAGTTCAGTTCAGTTCAGTTGCTCAGTCGTGTCCAGCTCTTTGTGACCCCATGAATCGCAGCACGCCAGGCCTCCCTGTCCATCGTCAACTATGAGTTCACTCAAATTCATGTCTATCGAGTTGGTGATGCCATCCAGCCATCTCATCCTCTGTTGTCCCCTTCTCCTGTCCCCAATCCCTCCCAGCATCACGGTCTTTTCCAATGAGTCAAATCTTCGCATGAGGTGGCCAAAGTATTGGAGTTTCAGCTTTAGCTCAGTCCTTCCAATGAACACCCAGGGCTGATCTCCTTTAGGATGGACTGGTTGTATCTCCTTGCAGTCCAAGGGACTCTTAAGAGTTCAAACTGAACTGAACTTTGGTGCTCAGCCTTCTTCACAGTCCAACTTTCACATCCATACATGACCACTGGAAAAACCACAGCTTTGACTAGATGGATCTTTGTTGGCAAAGTAATGTCTCTGCTTTTTAATATGCTGTCTAGGTTGGTCATCACTTTTCTTCCAAGGAAAGTAAGCGTCTTTTAATTTCATGGCTGCAGTCACCATCTGCAGTGATTTTGGAGCCCAGAAAAATGAAGTCTGACACTGTTTCCACTATTTCCCTATCTATTTGCCATGAAGTGATGGGACCGGATGTCATGATCTTAGTTTTCTGAATGTTGAGCTTTAAGCCAACTTTTTCACTCTCCTCTTTCACTTTCATCACGAGGCTCTTTAGTTCTTCTTCAGTTTCTGCCATAAGGGTGGTGTCATCTGCATATCTGAGGTTATTGATATTTCTCCCGGCAATCTTGATTCCAGCTTGTGCTTCATCCAGCCCAGCATTTCTCATGATGTACTCTGAACAGCAGTTAAATAAGCAGGGTGACAATATACAGCCTTGACGTACTCCTTTTCCATTTGGAACCAGTCTGTTGTCCCATGTCCAGTTCTAACAACTGTTGCTTCCTGACTGGCATACAGGTTTCTCAAGAGGCAGATCAGGTGGTCTGGTATTCCCATCTCTTCCAGAATTTTCCACAGTTTATTGTGATCCACACAGTCAAAGGCTTTGGCATAGTCAATAAAGCAGAAATAGATGTTTTTCTGGAACTCTCTTGCTTTTTCCATGATCCAACAGATGTTGGCAATATGATTTCTGGTTCCTCTGCCTTTTCTAAAACCAGCTTGAACATCAGGGAGTTCCCAGTTCACGTATTGCATTTATTGTATCCATTTTACAGGGGAAGGAAGAGTGACAAAATGGAAAGAGCCTGGATGGGGAAGTTGGAGCACGAGACATGTTGTAACTTGCTCCATGTCACACATTTGGTTAGTGAGACATAAATGCAAGTTGAATTCTGGTAGCCTGCACTCAGAACCCAGACTCCTATATTCTGCACAATACTGTTTTCCAGAGAGCAAAATCCCAAAGTACTTTTCATTCTGAAAAAGATAAATGTTTACATCTTGGTGCACACACAAAGCATTTTCCACAACATAATTCAATTCAGTTAACAGCATTAACAGTTCTATTTTAAGAAATCCCAATTCACTATAACTAGGTTTGGTTTTTCAATTTTTCTTTGTTAAAGGTCTCCAGCCTGGGGTCACACTATGAATTCTGTGTACACAGTTATGAATGTTCAGGCCACCTGGGAGAGAAACAAGATGCAGGGAAGTTTTCAGGCCTTGTCTAGGAGGAGTCTCCCAATATTGCCTGGGACCCAGTGGCCACAGATGGCAACTAAACTACTCCTGTGCTTCCAAATAGGGCCAAATCCCCCTGAAATCAGGAAACTACGCAGTTACTATACCTTTAGCTGACTCAGCTGCCGGGGGCCAGCGTGAGGAACTCCACCCATGGCAAAGGTCATGAGGAAGGAGGCTTGGCATACGCAAAGGCGTGATCAAGTCTCAGGAAACCCCCTGTTCCTGAGCATCTACCCCCAAAACCAAGAGTCTGTTTTATGCTCTCACCTACACCTCTGACTTTACGGGGGGCTCTCCCCCATAACCATTTCTCTTGGAGAAGGAGTTAACTTGCAGCTCCAGTTAATAAAAATTCCTGGGCGTGACAAGAGTGTTTCAGCTTACGAACTCCTCTGAAGGTTATCTGGCCTGCCTGTATAGGTTCGTCCGGCCACATGTGATTGTTTACAGCCTCCCAACAGTGAGAGGCACGAGATGTTTTAGACTTACTGAAGGCAGATTCTTTTGGGAAGTTAGAATTTATTAGTATAGTGGGTTGATTAGGAATTATATTGGTGAAGGGTTTTTCATTTGTTGTGCCAATAATTGCTACTAATTCCCTGCCCTTGGGGTGACAAGGGTGTCTTGGGTCAAACCTCTCTGCTGGCAAACTAGTTTGTGTGATAGGGTTATCCATACTCCTGCCACTACGGAGCACATGATTGTTTACTACCTCTCAACCATAAACAGCACAGAGTTTGGGGTATTTTGAAGGTCTTAATTAACATAGGGCTTTTCTCATTGTTGAGTCAATGATTGCCGCCAGGCCTCCACGTCCTTAGGTACCTGGGAATATATTAATCAATGTATTTGGAATATAGAAAAAGAAATATAGTAGTTTTTGATGTTAGCAATACTAGATTTGTTGAGTTAATGAATTTTCTTCTTTGTTATAGATCACTGTACTTTGTTATAGATCACTGTGTCCTTGCTATGTAAAAATGTAACTTTATTACTATCTTAAGACTAAATAGATCTTAAGGGGAACATTGGTGAAAGGATTTCATTTGTTGGGCTGATGTTTTGCTGTTAAATCTCCATATTCCCTGCCCTTATAATGAATATAACTAGCATATAAGAGAAATAAGTATTAACCTTTAAGACTAATCATGTTAACCTTGAGTTAAATAAATTCCTTTCTTGATTGTAACTCACTGCACCCTCACCCTATAGGAATGCAACTTTATTTGAGGGTGGTGCCTGGTTTAAGAAAAAACACCCTTGGAAAAAATTAGTTTTTTGGTTATCAGAAAGAGAGGGTCATGAAGTGTTAGCAGGCTTCATGGCCAGAAGATAATGTAAAACCCCTAAGACCTCTTTTTTATGTAAAGCACCTGATTTTGATAAAGGTCAGGACTGCTGACCCCCACGTGACTTTATATTCACCCCTATGTAACAAAAGGTATATAAGCAAACCTGAAAATAAAGAAAAGGGGATCAGTTTCTGGAAAGGCTGATCCCCCCCGTGTCGTTCGTTCTTTCTCCTTCTGGCTGAATTTACATCTAGGGAGTGGGTACTCACCAAGCCTACTAATTATGCCTGGGCTTCTAAGATCGGACCGGGGAGGCCTCAGTGCCTCCCATCACCAACTCCCAGAGTTCACCCAAACTTATGTCCATTAAGTCAGTGATGCCATCCAACCATCCCATCCTCTGTCGTCCCCTTCTCCTCTTGCTTTCAATCTTTCCCAGCATCAAGGTCTTTTCCAAGGAGTTAGTTCTTTGCATCAGGTAGTGAAAGTATTGGAGTTTCAGCTTCAGTGTCAGTCCTTCCAATGAATATTCAGGACTGATTTCCTTTAGGATGGACTAGTTGGATCTCCTTGCAGTCCAAGGGGCTCTCAAAGAGTCTTCTCTAACATCACAGTTCAAAAGCATCAATTCTTTGGCCCTCAGCTTTCTTTATGGTCCAATTCTCACATCCACACATGACTACTGGAAAAACCATAGCTTTGACTAGATGGACAAAAGATAGGGATACTCCAAGATTAAATCCAGTGGCTCGAGATTATCAAGAAGGATCCAGGCTCTTTCCATTTTGTCACTCTGCCATTCACAGCGACGTGGATTCGTCCTGTTATAAGCTAGAAGCTGGGGCTTTGCCTGTGGTTCAACGGTAAAGAACTCGCCCGCCAATACAGTAGATGTAAAAGATGTGTGCTCGATCCCTGGGTCAGGAAGATCTCCTGGAGGAGGGCATGGCAACCCACTCATCTTCTTGCCTGGAGAAACTGTGGACAGAGGAGCCTGGAGGGCTACAGTCCATAGGGTTGCAGAGAGTCAGACACGACTGAAATGACCAAGCATGCAGGCACAGGCTAGGGTTCATGTCTAATGTCCAAAGTGGAAGCCATCTTCCTAGACCTTTTCTCATGGCTTGTTACCAGGTCACATTTCCGCCCGAGGCCAGCACTGGCGAGGGGAGTGGAGCTGCTGTGATCGGTTGACCGAAGCCCTACAGAGCGGGACAGGTTCTCTTTCTTTAGGCATTTGGAAGAAGGATAGAAACCCAGCCACTACTCTGCCAACATGGTAACGGGGAAAGGGTTGCGGATGGCCTCCGACTGTGTGCGCTGTAGGAGGACCACTGCTCACGTTGAGACTGTTCACCTTTAAGTTAGAAAGAAAAAAAAAACTGCCTTCAATTTCAAAAGCTGCACTTATAATATTGTCCATCTTTCTGGTTATGAGCAAGTTTCATTGTGTTTTTTATACTCAGAGACATTTTTCATATTCCTAGCTCTAATTTAATTTTAACTTTGCAGGGAAAATATTATGCAAATAAGACACTTAGAGACAGCAAAAGCATGACACACTGTCTAATACTTTGGTAGCTGAAGAGTGAGAGAAGAACCTGAATTCACTTAGTAGATGGATCAGATAACCTTTTATTGGATTGTCTTTCTTTCCTATGAAAGTTTGAATTTTTATCCCAGATAGGGATGGGAGAATGGTGGGAAAAGCTCAGAGAATTTAGGGTTTCTCGTACTTAAGTCCTGGCCTGCATCCCGTGTGCTCTCAACTGACACTAATTTCTCTCTCTCCATTGGTAAAACGGGGATATTAAAAATCTACTACAGGCTTATCATGGAGCACAAATCAGATACTGTCTATAAAAGCATCTCATCAGTTAGAAATACTTTCAGCTACAAGGAACAGAAAATTAAAATTCTAGTACTTGAAACAAATAGAAGCTTGTTTTGTGCTTGTAACAAGACATCTGCAGGTGGGTTGGCAGGTATAGCAGCTTGATGACATCATCAGAGTTTCAGGACCTGTTTATCTTAACATTCCAACTTCCTTAGCAAAGTAGGCATTATGCTTCAGGCTCATAGCCTGACTGTGGATCTCTAGATGGTCCCAAGTGACCCGGGAAGTATGCGTGAGTTTTGTCTGTTTCCGTCTTCTCAGAGCCCTCTCGTTAGACTTCACTTATATTTTATAGTCTCTAGAGCTAAGGACTGGAGAAGGCAATGGCACCCCACTCCAGTACTCTTGCCTGGAAAATCCCATGGACGGAGGAGCCTGGTAGGCTGTAGTCCACGGGGTCGCACAGAGTCGGACACGACTGAGCGACTTCACTTTCACTTTTCCCTTTCCTGCATTGGAGAAGGAAATGGCAACCCACTCCAGTGTTCTTGCCTGGAGAATCCCAGAGATGGAGGAGCCTGGTGGGCTGCCGTCTATGGGGTCGCACAGAGTTGGACACGACTGAAGCGACTTAGCAGCAGCAGCAGAGCTAAGGACTAGAAGGATTGGACAGACTGATACTGAAGCTGAAACTCTAGTACTTTGCCCACCTGATGCAAAGAGCTGACTCATTAGAAAAGACTCTGATGCTGGAATAGATTGAGGGCAGGAGGAGAAGGGGACGACAGAGGATGAGATGGTCGGATGGCATCACCGACTTGGTGGATATGGGTTTGGGTGGACTCCGGGAGTTGGTGATGGACAGGGAGGCCTGGTGTGCTGAGGTTCATGGGGTCGCAAAGAGTCGCACACGACTGAGCGACTGAACTGAACTGAGCTGAGAACTCAATGGCATGGCCACATCTACACTGTGAAGGCTAAGTAGGTATTTGGTGTTCAGCCTCTACAGTGGGAGAGAGCTGGGCAGGGAAGGAGGTTGGATAAGATAATCAACAGTGTCTGCCATGAGCATTTTGTCAAGGGCTAGCTCTTGGCCAATGTTAGTTACGAGTGTTCCAGCTGAAAGCTTCCTGAGAGTAAACTGCTCACTGGGTAGATGGTAGATGAGAAGTAGGGAAATATAAGAGAGTTCAAACGCTCACTCATGCAGTGTGCCTGGTTTCTCCTTTATCTCTGCGGTAAACCCCACAAGGTCACCCCTGTTAGCTTTCTCACGGAAGGCATGTGCAAAACAGACCTCCAAGTGAAGGCTGCAGAAGGCATGGATAGCCTGGGCACCGTCTCCTCCTCTCACCATCACGGTTTACAAGCAGATGAAATTGCTTGTAAAATTTCATACTATTTTCCCAGCCCCCTTTCAGTGTTTGGCAGTAGAATGGAACGCGGCAAGGACTTACAGTGCCTGAAACACTTAGGAATTAGTGCGGGGACCTTTTCAACAGGCCAGATCTGCAATTGCTCAGCCACTCCTCTCGTTCTTTTCCTCCGACTCTTCTTTTAAGAGGAAAGAGCGAATTGGCACCTAAAGTAGGGACTGCTCAGTGTAACAAAACAGCGCGTCATGAAACCAACCTGGAGGCCATCCCGCCCCGCCAGAGTGGCAGGGCAGCGACAGTGGGGAGCTCCGTTCCCGCGACGAGCCTGGGGCCGGGGCGCAGAGCCCGCCCTCCCAGCGCGCGGCAGGCACCCTGGTCTGCACGCAGACGTCCCTCCAAAGAAGAAACGCAGCCGCAGCCCCTGACGGCGCTGCCGCTCAGCCGCTCTGGAGGGAACAGCTGCTTCTGCGGCATCCGGCTGCGACAACTCCTGGGAGCGGGGACGTCCAAGCCCCTCCTCCAGGTTTCCCTGGCGCCCGGATGTGCTGCGGTGCAGGAATCACCACGCGGAACCGCGAGTGTCCACTTCCCACTGGTTGGTCAGGTAAGCGTGGTTTCCTGACGGGCAGCTCGCACACGCCTGGAACACGGGGGGACTCACCCGCTGTGGCCTAGTGAATGCGCCCTGTGCCCCGGAGGGGAACAAACCTGCCTTCCCTCCCGCTCGCCGGAGCCATCTCTGCCCAGACCCGAGGGAACACGAGGCCCAGGCCACGTGTGAGACCGGCCCACACGCCCGTTTACCGCAGAGGCGACTCGGTGCGGCTCCTGCCGTTCTATCGAACTAGGCTGCCCGAGAATCCCGCAAACTAAGCAGCTATGAAGCCGTTCAGCTACTTTCTGACAGCGGAAGAGGAGACAGGTATCACCTTTAGGTAATAATGGTCATTTCAGAAATCAAAATAAAATGTAAAACCCCAGCGCC